>JAHRHZ010000034.1:6174575-6198147 GCA_024137785.1 Ginglymostoma cirratum | reverse complement strand
GTGTGAATGGGTGTGAGTGCGGATGTGTGTAAATGGGTGTGAGTGAGTATGTGTGTGAATGGATGTATGAGGATGTGTGTAAATGGGTGAGTGAGGATGTGTGTGAATGGATGTGAGTGCGGATGTCTATGAGTGTGGACGGATATGTGAATGTGAGTGTGAGTAAGTGGGTGTGAGGGAATGGCTGTGAGTGAATGGGTGAATGGGTGGACTCAGGGCCAACTCTGCAAGTCCAGACCCCAAGGGCTAATGTTTTCACATAGTGGGTGGTTCGTATGTGGAATGAACTGCCAAACGAAGTGATAGATGTAAGTACAGTTACCACACTTAACAGTCATTTGGACAAGTACATGAAGAGAATCATAAGAGTCATACAGCTTGGAAATTGATATTTTCGTTCAACTCATCCATGCTCACCAGCTTTCCCAAACTAAACTAATCCCATTTGTCTGAGTTTGGCCCATATCCCTATAAATCTTTATTTTACATTTACCTGTCCAAATGTCTTTTAAATGTTGTAACTGTGCCTACGTTTACCACTTCCTCTGGCAGTTCATTCCATATACGTGCCACCTTCTGTGTGAAAAAGTTGCCCTCAGATCCCTTTTAAGTCTTTCTCCTCTCACCTTAAACCTATGCCCTCTACCTATGCACCCCCTACCCTGGGGGGATGAAAAAACCTTTGCTATTCACCTTATCTATGCCTCGCATGATTTTATAAAGCTCTGTAAGGTCAGCCCCAACAGTAAAAGGTCAACAGGGATATGGGCCGAACGCAGACGAAGGGGACTAGCTTAGTTTGGGAGAGATTCTGGGAACTGCAGATGCTGGAGAATCTGAGATAACAAGGTGGAGATCTGGATGAACACAGCAGGTCAGGCAGCGTCAGAGGAGCAGGAAAACTAACGTTTCAGGCCTAGACCCTTCTTCAGTCTAGGCCCGAAACGTTAGCCTTCCTGCTCCTCTGATGCTTCTTGGCCTGCTGTGTTCATCCAGCTCTACACCTTGTTATCTTAGTTTGGGGACTTGGTCAGCATGGCGAGTTGGGCTGAAGGCTCTGTTTCTGTGACTCTGTGACCTACAATGGCCTAGCAAGCATCGCCACAAACCTCCCCCCACCTCCACCTGGCTACCACCTCTTCAAGGGCTGTTCAGGGCAATTAATACTGGCCTTGCCAGTGATGCCCACATCCCATGACGAATTTTAAAAACAAAATCCCTTTTATTTTATCAATCAACTCCTTTTAAAGGTTGCCAATGATTTGAAGTAAAACTCCTGCTGGCAGAAGCTTGAGGCATTCACAATTTATCTGTTTCTGCAAGTCCTGCCTGACACACCAAGTGTTTGTGAGCAGCCACTTTATAAGCAACCTGTTCAGAGATGTTATTGCACACCTCTGGATGAGGTGGGCTTTGAATCTGGACCCCTGGGCTCAAAGAGCGGGACGTTACCACAAGCCCCTTGATGGGATTTAAGCTCCAGACGCGGGCCTCAGTATCTGGATTACTATTCCAGTGTAGCTTTGAGTTTTATTCTGTGATCATTTTTGCTTCTCCTTTTATTTCTGGGGTGTCTTCTGTCCCCACATAGCTACGATCATGAAATAATCATTCATAGTTTATCAAGCTGGATGACATAGGAGCACTGAAATCATATAGAGCTTCTTATTGTTCTAGTGTTTCTTCTCTGGAGAACACAACTGACTGGTTTCCAATGATGATGTCAATCGAACCTGGGATAGCTGGAATTTCTACAAGTGCCAACTATGGACCAGAGGCTGTTCCACAAGCTAATGACTTTTGTGTACATGCGCCAGGATTACACACTGAGGAATGTTTAGCTGCTGTCCAAAAGCTTTGCTATTCTAGCATGTGGGAACAATCAGTTCCTCTCATTCCTTGAATCATTACTCATTAAGATATTGTGGAAATTTTCTTTTGTAGCTTAGGCAAACGCAAACTTTTATGTAAAAAAAAAATTCATTCTTTAAGTGATAAGAGATAAAAGGTACTGCAGATGCTGGAGAATCCGAGATAACAAGCATGGGGCTGGATGAACACAGCAGGTCAAGCAGCATCATAGGAGCAGGAAAACTTGACGTTTCGGGCCTAAACCCTTCATCAGAAATGGGGGAGGGGAAGAGGGTTCTGAAATAAATAGGGAGAGAGGGGGAGGCGGATAGAGGATGGATAGAGGAGAGGATAGGTGGAGAGGAGGCAGACAAGTCGAAGAGGCGGGGATGGAGCCAGTAAAGGTGAGTGTAGGTGGGAGGGGGAGTTGAAATGGTTCGCGACTGGGAGGTGCAGTTGTTTGTTGCGAACTGAGCGCAGGTGTTCTGCAAAGCGGTCCCCAAGCCTCCGCTTGGTTTCCCCGATGTAGAGGAAGCCACAACGGGTGCAGCGGATGCAGTATACCACATTGGCAGATGTGCAGGTGAACCTCTGCCTGATGTGGAATGTCTTCTTGGGGCCTGGGATTGGGGTGAGGGAGGAGGTGTGGGGGCAGGTGTAGCACTTCCTGCGGTTACAAGGAAAAGTGCCGGGTGTGGTGGGGCTGGAGGGGAGTGTGGCGCGGACAAGGGAGTCGCGGAGGGAGTGGTCCCTCCGGAAGGCAGATAAGGGTGGGGAGGGAAAGATGTCTTTGGTGGTGGGGTCTGACTGTAGATGGCGGAAGTGTCGGAGGATGATGCGTTGGATCCGGAGGTTGGTGGGGTGGTATGTGAGGACGAGGGGGATTCTTTTTTGATTATTGTTGCGGGGACGGGGCGTGAGGGATGTGTTCCGGGAAATGCGGGAGACACGGTCGAGGGCGTTCTCGACCACTGTAGGGGGGAAGTTGCGGTCCTTGAAGAATGAGGACATTTGAGATGTGCGGGATTGGAAAGTCTCATCCTGGGAACAGATGCGGCGGAGGCGAAGGAATTGGGAATAGGGGATGGCATTTTTGCAGGAGGGTGGGTGGGAGGAGGTGTATTCCAGTATTCCCTTCATTCTTTAAGTGTTTTATTTTTGTACGCTGTATATATGTCAGTGGTAAGGAAGGATTTATAGAATAAGGCAAGTGTTTTTTTCTCCAATTTCCATAACCCTCCCTTCGATAACATGAAATCCCTAAAGTGCAGATAAAGGCTGTTTGGCCCATTGAGTCTGCACTGACCCTCTGAAGAATATCCCAACCAGCCTCACCACCCCCAACACTCTGTCCCACCACTCTACATTTCCCATGACTGATACACCTAGCCTGCACATCCCTGGATAATTTACCATGGCCAGTCCACCCTAACCTGCACATCTTTGGACTGTGGGAGGAAACTGGAGCACCCGGAGGAATCCCCCGTTTGCACACACATGGGGAGAATGTGCAAACTCCACACAGACAGTCGGCTGAGGGTGGAGTCAAACCCTGGTCCTTGGTGCTGTGAGGTAGAAGTGCTAACCACCAAGCCACTGTGTTGTCCAACATGTCCCTCCTTTCTCTTAGAATGGTGTCCTGGACTAACATTGTTCTGGAGTGATCAGCTCAGGCAAAGCACCACATTCTTCAAATCCCTCGCAAACTTCTTGAAGATGGAAATAAATTCAATATGGTTCCATCCTTACATTCCTATCTCCTATTTAAAACCAGGCCCATAATACTTTGAAAAACTCTCATTCTTCTATCCTGGGGGAAAAGATGTGAAGTACAAAATGGAAAATACCAGAATGAAGCTCAAGGTGTCACAAGTTATCAGACTGAATCTTTCCCTTTTTTTGTGGCAAAGTATAGGTTGTAGTCAGGTTTTTTTAGAGTGCTTCTTGTTGCGAGGGCTAAAGAAATTTCTTGGTGTGTCTTAACGAATCTCTCTCATTAATTACCAATCCAAACCTGATGGCCTTCCTCACATCTGATTCAGGTCCTATCGCACCCGAGGATAACTCATCACCCATCTGCAGAAATATCAGCATTCCTTGTGTGTGCAACATCTTTGAAGGGCCACTGTGCACCTGGACAAGCATTGGCCATTCCCCAGACTGCTCCAAGCTGGGGAAGCAGACCTTCAGCAGCTCTGCCATCTGCTGCACTACTGCCCCGGTCTCACCACACCAACTAACTTGGTGAAAGTACCATACCGGCTGAGTGACCTACATGTCACATCCAGCAGGGAGTCCCTGCTGTGCTCCGACACCTCACCACACTCCATTTGAAACCTTACCCCAACCATCCCACCTTCCACTACATTCATTACAGTCACAGAGATCTACAACACAGAAAAAGACCCTTTGGCCCATTGCAATCCATGCCTGTCAAAAAAACAACCAACTTGGAAGAAAGATGATGCAAGTAGGGGATTCGAGAAGACACACTGTGAAATTTTTGAGCAGATTGACATAAGAAGTGAGGAGGTATTAGAGGTTTGGGCAGATTTATAAGTGGACAAAGCTCTAGATCTGGATGAGTTATATGCCAGACTGCTGTGGGAGGCAGTCAGGGGGTGGCGATGGGCTAGTAGCACTATCATTGAACTGTAAACCTTGAGACCCAGATAACGTTCTGGGGATCTGGGTTCAAATCCTGCCATGGTCGATGGTGGAATTTGAATTCAATAATTATTTGGAATTAGGAATCTAATGATGATCATGAATCCATTGCCAATTGTCAGGAAAAACCCATCTGGTTCACTAATGTCCTTCAGGGAAGGAACCTGCCATCCTTACCTGGTCTGGTCTACATGTGACCCCAGACCCACTGCAATGTGATTGACTCTTAACTACCCTCTGGGTAATTAGAGATAGGCAATAAACACTGCCTAGCCAGCAACACTCTCAGCCCGTGAATGAGTAATTAAAAAACCCTCTTTTTTCACCCTTTTCAGTTTAATAACATCCTTCCTATAGCAGGCTGACCAGAATTGTATGCAGTACTCCAAATATGGTCTCACTAATGTCTTGTTCAGCTGCAACATGACGTCCCAACTCATGTACTCAATGCTCTGACCGATGAAGGTAATCATGCCAAATGTCTTCTTCACCACCCTGTCTACCTGTGATGCCACTTTGAAGGAACTATGTACCTGAATCCCTGGGTCTCTGCGTTCAACAACACTTACCAGGGTCCTACCATTAACTGCATAAGTCCTGCCCTGGTTTGTCTTACCAAAATACAACATCTTGCATTTATCTGCATTAAACTCCATCTTTGTTCCACTGGCCCAGTTGATCAAGGTATCTTTTGTATTCTTAGATAACTTTCTTCATTGTCCACATTCTGATGTCATCCTCGAGTTTGCCTCCTATATTCTCATCCAAATTGGTTTATATAAACTCCATTTTTCTTCATTTTTCTGCAGAAGGGTCTAGACCCGAAACGTCAGCCTTCCTGCTCCTCTGATGTTGCTTGGCCTGCTGTGTTCATCCAGCTCTACACCTTGTTATCTCTCCAGGGGTGTTTGATTGTGAACTAATTTTGGGTTTATGTGCAATCGGTTGCACATTAAACAATAATTAATGGGGATAACAATTACATGTTAAGGGGAGACAATGACATCCAGAGGCCCAGATGAATGGTCTGGGGACATAGGCTATTGGCAGTTGAAGTAATTTAAATTCAATTAATAAATCATGAATTGCAATTTAGTTTCAGTAATAGTGACTGTGAAACTCTCATCAATTGTTGTGAAAAACCATCTGGTTCACTAATGCTCTTCAGGGAAAGAAATCAGCCATTCTTAGTCCATGTGACTCCAGACCCACAGCCGTGGGGGTGAACATTGCCTGCCCTCTGAGACAACCAAGCCAGCCACTCAGCTTAAGGGCATTGGTGATGGGTAATAAATGCTGGTCTTATCAACGATGCTACAATGCAAGGAAGACAAAGGTTCAAAGATTCTCAAGAACATTGAATAAACAAAAGGAAATGGGGTAAAATGAGGGGCAGTGATTTCATGGGGATGTCAGACAAGACATCATTGTTGAACCCTCACAGACCACAGCAATGCAGCTCCATCCTCCCCTTCCCAAATAGGAGCTTCCAGATTTTGGTTCCTTTCAATCTCATGTCACAGTTGGATGACGCAGTGCGCTCGGTGGTAGCACTGCTGCCTCACAGTGCCAGGGATCTGGGCTCAATTCCACCCTCTGGTGACTGTCTGTGTGGACTTTATCTGTTCTCCCTGTGTCTGCGTGGGCTTCCTCTGGGTGATCCAGTTTCCTCCGAAGATGTGCAAGTTAGGGTGGATTGGCCATGCTAAATAGCCCCGTAGTGTCTGGAGATGTGCAGGCTCGGTGGGTTAGCCATGGGAAATGCACGGTCCCAGGGATAGGGTAGGTGATAGGTCTGGGTGGGATGCTCTTTGGAGGGTCAGTGTGGCCTCGATGGGTTGAATGGCCTGCTTCCACATGTGCTGGATCCAATGAGTTGGAGAGATCAAGGCGCAGCTCAACCGGTGTCACGTCTGCACAGAAACTGTTCCCTGTCACTGCCTGTGCTTGTTCTGCCTTTTGAGTGCTCCTGCCCCTTTTCAATTAGCAGCAAACGAGACTGTTACCAAAGCCACAATTTGGAACTGGTTCCTCTCAGCCACTTCACGCTATCGCTGGCTCACCAATGGAAACGAAGCGTTATCAGACAGCAGCTTAACTGTACTTGTAACATATACATCATCCTGGCTGCTGTTCTTTTGGATGGCAGCCAAAAAGTCAAACAATAATACATTTTTTTCCCTTCTCTCTCTCTCATTGAAAACACTTTCTGTTTGTTCTGCTACAGTTGTACCGTGGAGAGCTACTGCCAGTTTCACAGTCAGTAATATTGCCTCGACACCAAGTCAGCTCCCTTGTGCTTGTACCTAGGTTAAAAAGCTCACCCACATCACTGACCAAGCGACCTTTCTTCTGGTGCGGAGCAGAGTGGAAGGTGAAATTTAAACACGCATGCCATCGCTCATTATTCACAAAGCGAACACTTTACTAACACAGAACTGAACGGCCGTCAGTTCAACAGGTATCCCCTGCACCTGACTCAAACCGTGGTCAGACATTAACAGACAACTGGTTCAAGGTAGATCATTACACACACGAGAAAAAGTCGAGAGATAATAGGTGCTGCAGATGCTGGAGAATCCGAGATAACAAGGCGTGGGGCTGGATGAACACAGCAGGTCAAGCAGCATCATAGGAACAGGAAAGCTTGACGTTTCGGGCCTAGATCCTTCATCAGAAAAAGATTTCAGAAGGTCATCAGAAACGTCAAGCTTTCCAGCTCCTATGATGCTGCTTGGCCTGCTGTGTTCATCCAGCTCCACACCTTGTTATCTGAGAAAAAGTCAAGCCTGCTCCAGAAACATTGTTCTCTTCATGCTCTCCCAACTTTCTGTCTACATTGTTATAGACCAACCAGACCCCCTCAAAATATATTAAGAAGGTAGCTTCAACCTTAATTTTTTCTTATTTTAAAGGTAAATGTCAGGTACTGTGTTCCAGGTGCAATTCAATTGGTCAAATTGCATGACGTTAAGCAAAACGCCATTTATTCAAACACTTTAATTAAAATGCAACGAAAGAAAGAAGAATCAGGAATAACTTAACTCTATTGGAAAACTTAACAATAATAGATTATTTTACTGCTAAACAGTAACTGTTCCAATATAGTAACATCCTATAAATACACCAGTGGCGAAGGTAAATTCAGAAAACAGATTGTCTCACGTGCAGTTCTCCAAAGAGCATCAAAAGTTAATCCTGACAGAGAGTGTAGCAGCCAGGGAGAGATTCACTGCCTTTCAAATGTGCTGAGACCCCACCAACAACTGCTGAAAGCTAAAACTAAAGATTCTGGATCTGTAAGAGCTTGACCCCACCCACTCAGGCTGCTTCTGTTGTTCCAACTTTTAAAAAAAAACCCAAGGCCTCACCAGTTGCATAATCTTCTCATAGACTGATCGTCAACTGTTCCCCCAATCTCTCTCTAAAAGAAACAAGGAGAAAACACACCTCTTAAATGCCACAGAATCATCACAATGTTCATTTTCTCCCTTACAATTGGCCAGCTTTGCATTCCCCATAAACAGAAAGAATAGATTAGGAAATTAGAGTAGGCCATTCAATATGATCATTGTTGATCATCCAACTCAGTCCCCAGTTATAGAGTCATCGGGTCATACTGCAAGGAAACAGGCCATTCGGCCCAACCTGTCTATGTTGACTGAACTTAGGGGAGGCTGTAGTCTACTGGCATTGTCACTAGACTATTATTCCGGAAACTCACCTAATGTTCTGGGGACCTGGTTTTGAATACCACCATGGCAGGTGGTGGAACTTGGAATTTTTTTTTTGTTCAAAATCTAGATTTAAGAATGTACTGATGACCATGGAACCACTGCCATTGCTGATGTACCTCAGGGAAAGAAATCTGGCATCCTCATTCCCGGACCTGGCCCACATGTGAAGCCACAGCAATGTGTTTGACTCTCAGCTGCCCTCTGGAATGGTCTAGCAAGCTGCTCAGTAAGGGCAGCTAGGGACAGACTGTAAATGCTGGCCAACCAACCAGCAATACCGAGAGCCCATGAGTGAATAAAACAATTAGCCCCATTTGCCTGTATATGACCCTCTAAACCTTTCACATCCATGTACCTGTCCAAATGTCCTTTAAATGTTATAATAATACCAGCCTCCACCACCTCCTATGGTAGCTCATTCCATACACGCACAACCCTCTGCGTGAAAAAGTTGCTCCTCAGGTCACTCTTCTATCTTTCCCCTTCTTACCTTAACCCTATGCTCTCTAGTCTTGGACTCCCTTAACCTGGAGAAAAGACCTTGGCTATTCATCTTTTCTATGCCCCTATGATTTTATAAACCTCTATAAGGTCACCTCTCAGCTTCCTACACTCCAGTGAAAAATGTTCCAGCCTATCCAGCTTCTCAGCCTCCGACGCTCAAGGGGAAAAAGTTCCCACTTTCCCCCATATCCTGTGATCCCTATAGCCCCAAGTGCTACATCAAACCCTTTCTTGAAGTTGTATAGTGTTTTGGCTTTGACTGCTTTCTGTGGCAGAGAATTTCACAGGCTCATCACTCTCTGGGTGAAGAATTTCTTGTCATCTCAGTCCTAAATGGTTTATTCTTATCAGTAGACTGTGACCCCTGCTTCTGGGCACCCTCATCATTGAGAATATTGGTTGAAGTTACAACGGTCCATTGTGCCTCATTCAGTAGAATGTGTCTCTGAACTAGGAAGCTCTGGATTTCACTCCCACCCAAAGAGTTGATAACACAACTCAATGCTTACATTCACCAGAAGGGGAATGCTGCACTGTCCGTGGTGCTGCCTTTATTGCCAGGATGCCTTGCCAATTCTTGATGATGATTGTAAAAGACTCGGTTTTGAAGAACAGCACAGAGGTGTTCTCCTCATTAATAATCCCTCAATCCACCCATTGCAAAGATGTGACACCATCACAATCCTGTTTGTGGGATCTTGCTATGCACAAAGTGGCTGCTGTGTTCCTTCACTAACAGGCAGCAATACTGAGGGAGAGCAGCTGGAGCAGTTGAACTGACCCTCTTTGGAGGAAGGGAAAGGAGGAACAAGCAGACAAAGGATTCTTTAACCCAATGTAATCCTCGAACTTAATTCCATTTAAATAATTCCTTGTTTCACCTTAATTTCCCTTCAGTTTTGTAATGACCTGATGCCAGTGGAATAGAGAATCCCTGCTTCATGATCTCTGTGCCATCGGTACGTTCAAATCTCAGGTTACTTTTTGGGTGTAGTAAGCAGGATCCCATGGCGTAGGGGTCAGGTGGTGGCACATTGGGTGGCAAGATGTCAGGTCGAGATGCAAATAGAAGAGCCGAGACTAACAATGCCCCTGAGGGAGGCTGAAGCTGCTCTGGGCCAATTGGAAGCTCAGGGGGAATTGGACCTTTCAGCCAAAGTGTGGCAAAGTCTCTCCATGTGCATTTGATGCAATGAAGGAAAGAAGCTGTACTCCTGGTCTAGAGGGTGATGAGGTACAATCTGGACAGATTCAGGGGAAGACTGGCTTGAGGTTGCATAGCCAGTGATGGCATCTGGGATCCTCAATGCAACAGAACATTTAGGATGGACAGTTGGTGTGGGAAAGCCTGTCAGGAAATACTGGGAAGAGGTACAGACATTCAAAGCAGTCTGCAATGAACCTTCAAGCTATTGACAAGGGTCCCTGGGGACAGGAGTGACTGTACACAGCTACAGCAGGCAAGCTGAAGGAGAGGACCTGCTCTCCATATCCCTGGAGATGCTATAGTTGCTCAACCTCGTTGATCTCTGACTTCCTAGGTCCCTCCTTTGAATTGACCAAGGTTACGACACTAAAAGAATGCTGCTGGGAGTATGGCTGCCAAAAATGGATGCCAACCTCCCCTAGATCGTCACCAAGTCAGACTTTGAGGCCAATCAGTCTTCCCTTACTGAGGGAGAGGACTGGACCTCTCTGTGAGCCTTACTGTGCCCAGCCAGGAGCCATGTTTAACATAACCTACCTTACCCTCGTACTCATGCCCTTGGTAAGAAAGTCCAGAATGCCGAGTGCTTTACTAACCAGGTTGTCCACCTGCCCTACCACTAATAGTACACACACCCCCAGTCTTTTGTATCCCTTTTAAAACTGTAGCCTTTAATCCATATCATCTCTCACTTTCTCTTCATCCCATCAAAATGAACCACTTCACACTTCTCCGCATTAAATTTCATCTGCCATTTGCCTTTCCATCCCATCCACCTGTTTCCCCTGAGATGCTAGTTTTGGCCATCGCAATGTGTTCTTGCCCACTTCAACATCTTCTTTGAAGACTGTGTGCAGTTCTAGAATCTAAATTATAGGAGGGTTGTGATTGCACTGGAGAGGGTGCAAAGGAGATGTACCAGGATGCTGCCAGGATTGGAGAGTTTCCATGTAGAAGAGATATTAGACAGTCTGGGGTTATTTTCCTTAGAGTAGAGGAGACTGAGGGGGAACATGATCAAGACGTATAAAATATGAGGTGCATAGACAGGAAGAAACTTTTCCTTGTCGGAGGGATCAATGACCAGGAGGCATAGATCAAAGGTTTAGAGGAGATGTGAAAAATCGTTTTTTTACTCAGACACTGTTGGGAGTCTGGAACTCACTGCCTGTCATGTGTGACAATGTTGAGGCTTTGAGAGGAGCGTTTTGTCCTGACTTCTTTTCGAGAGAGATTGGGGATCAGCTGCTAAGCAATCTATAAGAAGATAAACAACTTGTGAGCCCTTAAGTTTTTTTTAAAAGCTGAAACAATAGAAGCAGCCTGAGGTGGGTGTGGTCAAGCTTCTACCCACAGAAGCAGGGATTTTAGATTTGGCTTTCAGCAGTTATTTTGGGGTCTTGAAGAAATAGAAGCTATTTGTTCGCCCTCTCTCGGTTACAACCTAAAGCTAAGGGTTCTCTTCCTAGACTGCTGGACTGCATGTGAGACAAAAGCTGTTTTCTGAGTTTGCCTATTTGCCAAAGGTGTGTTTATGGGATGTTACTATAGTAGAACAGTTAATTAGTAATAGGTACTGTAATCGTTATTCTGTTAAGTTTCCCAGCGGAGTTAGATTATTCCAATTCCTTCTTTCTTTTGTTTGTATTTTAACTATAGTGTTTGAATGAATTGTGTTTTGCTTAATGTCACATAGTTTGACCAATCAAATTACATCTGAAGCACAGAACCTGACATATACCGTTAAAATAGGAAAAAGTTAGGGTCTAGACTAAATCTATTTTGAGGGGGTCTGGTCTGGTCCATAGCACAGGATGGTAGAGGTAGAAATCCTCAGAACATGTAGTCAGTTTTTGGAGTACATTTGCAAAGCCAAGGCATTTAAGGCTATGGAGCAACTGTTGGAAAATGGGATTGGAATATTTAGGTGATTGTTTATGGTCTGTGCAGACACGAAAGCCTCAAAGACTGTATCTTTCTTCTTTGTTGTAATGGGCTTTCAGTCTTGCTTCCTGTATAATCTACATCATAAGCCCCAACTCAGCAGAGCAGATGAAGAACCTTTGCTGTTACTTGTGCCATCCAACAGCCCTATAGCCTGTGGTTCGAGCCCGGATTTAAATATCAAAGTGGTTTGTGCTGTATCACTGCCTAAATGGCCATCTATTCATTACAAGATTACATTATTGTCGACACATTTGACACGGCTCTTATTTTTCAGAATAATGAAGCACACAATAATATTTCAGCCACTTTATCGAACTACATTTAGAGCCCTAGCAGAGTCAATAGGCCTAATCCTGTGCTGAGTCATAATGACATACAATAGCTTTCTGCAAGACATTGAGTTAAGAATGCTCCATCTGTGTCGATGTAGCTGATCATAGGAACGGTAGTGTTGCAGTTGCTAGCCATTTATGATAAATCATATCTGGTGCCTTCTGATGTGTTTCAATGGTGGATTTCTTGTCAATTACAGAGGTGTGATGCTGCATGAAATCGATGATTGGAGTGAATGCCACACACCTTCTGTACTCAAACAGGTGGCTAGTGCAGATGACAGGGTTTTCAAAAAAAAAGAAAGAAGCTTTTCATCTTGCAGACTATAGGCAACTAGACTGTTTTTTTTTGGATGCATCCACTTCCAGACTCATGTCTTTACTGGTCTCGTAGCTTTGCAGGCTGCAAGATTTGTTTTTGGATGGAAGATGCGTTGTTGGGATTCTGGCTATACACAAGGGTCTTCCACCTCAAAGGAATCAGTCCGTGGAATTCTTTACCGCAGAGGGCTGTCGAGGCTTAGCCATTAAGTATAGTCAAGGCTGAGACAGACAGATTTTTAATCAGTGAGAAAATCCAAGGTTATGGGAGGAAAGTGGAGGATTATTAGATCAGCCACGAACACAGCGAACCGAGCAGACTCAAATCAGGTGAATGACCTACTTCTACCCTATTCCTTAACGGATCTAGTAGAGATACCTTGGCTGTGAAGTTGGGAATATGTGGTGAAAAGAAGTTGAAGAGTCCAAGGCAACATTTTTATCCAGTGGGGTAGGCATATTTTTCGCATCCTCGATTTTGCCTGGATCATTTCAGTCTCTATCGATGGAGGAAGTTTACCTAACTGCTGCTGAATCATCGAAAACTGTATGGTCAAAGTGGCGTTCAAAATGTCATGAGCTCCTGAGATTTCTCTGCTAGGTGGATGGGCCAGTAACCATGTTCCATGTCCAGCTCAGAAAAGAATCCTGCTCCGGGAAATTTAGGATAGAATTCTTCAATGGTCAGTACTTTTTGTGATCACTTTTTAAGTAGGCACACTCTCACGATGGCATCCTTCTTTCTTTCCATTACATGTTACAGACTGTCACAAAACTTGTGAAGCACAGAAACATAGCAGGAGTAGGCCATTTGGCTCTTCGAGCCTGGTCCTCCATTCCATAGGATCATGGCTGATCATCCAACTCAGTCCCCTGTTCCCATTTTCTCCCCAATTTCTGTAAGGCTGAATCCAGGAGCCAGAGGGAGTGGCATACTTTTAATCAGAGCCAGAGATTTGAGAACCAACTAGTGGAGGATCTGAAGAATTGGCTGGTTTTGGTTGCTGGGAGTTTAAGCTAACTAAACTTTTGGTGAAGATCTGTAGTTCGGGTTGTGGGTGAGGTTGTTGACTTGCTCACCGAGCTGGCCTGTTCTCGTTCAGACGTTTTGTCACCATGCCAGGTAACATTGTGGAGCCTCCGATGAAGAGACATTATTCTACTCCGCATATACAAACCCATACAGACCAAAACCAGAAATGAGACTACTAACTATAACGGACCAGACAGTACAAATTCCAAGTGGATTAGAATAACATCGCTTCATCGGAGGCTCCGCTGATGATGTCACCTAGCATGGTGACAAAACGTCTGAATGAGAACAGGCCAGCTCGGCGAGCAAGTCAACAACCTCACGTTTAAGCTAAATGCAAAAAAATTAAGATTTTTAAAAATCATTTTTCACGCTTAAAATTAAATACTGTGGATGAGGAAGGGTAGATTTTTTTTAAAAGAAAGATCGCATTTACAGCTTCTTCGTTCTGGCTTTGTAACGTAGAAAATACGTTTTAAGTTCTCCCAGCATAATGTGTCAGCAGTTATCAATCTATAAACACTGGATTTATTGAAGTGTGGGTCTTTTTTTAGGCAAATCTATGTCAGCAAATTTTAAGGGGGCAATTATGGCTGTCAGATGTGGCAGATTAGGGAACAATTGATTGTCCCCAGAAACTATGTCTGCAGGAGGTGTGTCTGGATGCGTCTCATCAGACCGTTTGGATTGGCTGGAGAGGCAGTTAGAGTCACGGAGAAACATACAGCAGAAACAGAGTGTGATGGTTAGTAGATATAGAGAGGTGATTACATCACAGATTCAGTCAGCTAGATGGGTGACTGCCAGGAGAGGTAGTGCAGGGGTCTCCTGTGGCTATCCCTGTCTCGAACAGATATACCATTGTGGGCACTGTTGATAGGGATGGCCTCTCAGAGGCAACTAGAAATGGCAGCCAGATCTTGGGCACCAAGAATGAATCTTATGTTAAGTGGGGTCAGTCAAGATTCATAAGAATATCTGTCATAGGGAGGCTCCAGTCAGGGGCACGGACAAGGGATTCTGCTGCTGTGAGTGTAAATTCAGGATTGCCTCCCTGGTGCCAAAGTCAAGGAGGTCTCAAAGCAGTTACAGCATATTTTCAAAGGGGAGATTGAGAAGCTGGAAACTGTTGTACACACTGGTAAGAACTGTATAATTAAGGAAAGGGTTGAGGCTTCGCAGGGTGAATATAGGAAGTAAATTAGGAAGTTATAAAGGAGAACCTCAAACGTAGTAATCTCTAGATCACCCTGGAGCCACACGCTGGTGAGGGTAGGAATTAGAAAATAGGGCAAATAAATCAATGGCTGAGGAGATGGTGCAGTGGGCAAGGATTCTGATTTTTGGATCATCGGCATCTCTTCTGGGGTAGAAAAGGCCTGTTCAAAAGGGTCGAGTTTCCTTGAACTGCAAGGGGAGCAATATCCTGGCAGAAAGGTTTGCTAGTGCCATTATTTCGGTGTGCTTAAACTAGTTGAGGAGCAGGGTTGGGGTTAGGGGGATCCTAAGTGAGAATAGAAAGATAGGTGAAAATGGTTCTGAATTAGAAAAGGCAGGCAAGAGCAAGTCATGGAACGACGTAACTCTGAAGAATTAAACTGCATTTATTTTAATGCAAGGGACCTTACGGATAAGGCAGATGAGCTCAGGGCATGTATGGGAACATGGGACTGGGATATCATAGCTATTACAGAGGCACAACTGAGGGAGGGACAGGACTGGCAATTCAATGTTCCAGGGTTTAGATGCTATAGGAAGGATAGAAAGGGAGACGAGGGACGATGTGTGGCATTTTTGATTAAGGAAAATATTACTGCTGTACTTAGAGAATATATTTGAGGCATTGCCCAGTGAAGCTACATAGGTGGAACGCAGAAATAAGAAGGGGATGATCACCTTGACTGCATTGTACAGTAGGCCTCCTCCAATAATCAGAGAAAAATCGAGGAGCAAATATGTACAAAGAACAAAGAACAAAGAAAATTACAGCACAGGAACAGGCCCTTCGGCCCTCCAAGCCTGCGCCGATCCAGGTCCTCTATCTAAACCTGTCACCTATTTTCCAAGGATCTGTATCCCTCTGCTCCCTGCCCATTCATGTGTCTGTCTAAGATACATCCTAAATGACGCTATCTTACCTGCCTCTACCACCTCCGCTGGCAACGCGTTCCAGGCACCCACCACCTTCTGCACAAAGAACCTTCCATGCATACCTCCCTTAAACTTTTCCCGTCTCACCTTGAAATCGTGGCCCCTAATAATTGAGTCCCCCACTCTGGGAAAAAGCTTCTTGCTATCCACCCTGTCTATACCTCTCATGATTTTGTACACCTCAATCAGGATCCCCTCAACCTCTCTTCATAGCTAGTGCCCTCCATACCAGACAACATCCTGGTGAACCTCCTCTGCACCCTCTCCAAAGCATCCACATCCTTTTGGTAATGTGGCGACCAGAACTGTACGCAGTATTCCAAATGTGGCCGAGCCAAAGTCCTATACAACTGTAACATGACCTGCCAACTCTTGTACTCAGTGCCCCGTCCGATGAATGAAAGCATGCCGTATGCCTTCTTGACCACTCTATCGACCTGCATTGCCACCTTCAGGGTACAATGGACCTGAACACCCAGATCTCTCTGTGCATCAATTTTCCCCAGAGCTTTTCCATTTGCCGTATAGTCGCTCTTGACTTGGATCTTCCAAAATGCATCAACCCGCATTTGCCTGGATTGAACTCCGTCTGCCATTTCTCCGCCCAACTCTCCAATCTATCTATATTCTGCTGCATTCTCCAACAGTCCCCTTCACTATCTGCTACTCCACCAATCTTAGTGTCATCTACAAACTTGCTAATCGGACCATCTACACCTTCCTCCAGATCATTTATGTATATCACAAACAACAGTGGTCCCAACACGGATCCCTATGGAACAACACTGGTCACAATTCTCCATTTTGAGAAACTCCCTTCCACTACAACTGGCCGTCTCCTGTTGCCCAGCCAGTTCTCTATCCATCTAGCCAGTACACCCTGGACCCCATGCAACTTCACTTTCTCCATCAGCCTACCATGAGGAACCTTATCAAATGCCTTACTGAAGTCCATGTATATGACATCTACTGCCCTTGCCTCATCTATCAACTGTAGAGAGATCTCAGATATTTGTAAGAATAATGGAGCTGGAATAGTAGGGGACTTTAACTTTACAAACACAGACTAGGACTGCCATAGTGTTATGGGCTTCGATGGTGAGCAATTTGTTAAATGTATTGTACAAAATTTTCTTTATCCATGTGTTCCTACTAGGGAAGGAGCAAAACTTGAGCTTCTGTTGGGAAATAAGGCAGGACAAGTGACTGAAGTGTTAATGGGGGACAACTTTGGGACCAATGATCATAATTCTATTAGTTTTAAAATAGTTATGGAAAAGGATGGGCCTTGTGTAAAAGTTTAAGTTCTAATTGGACTCAGGCAATTTTTGATGAGACATGAACTTTCAAGAGTTGGTTGAAATAGATCGCTCACAGTTAAAGGGACAACTGGTAAGTGAGAGGCTTTTAAAAGTGGGATAATGAGAGTTCAGAGGCAGTATGTTCCTGTTAGAGTAAAGGCCAAGGCTGGTAAGATTACGGAACAGTGGATGAATAAAGGTATTGAGGCTCTGGTCAAGAATAAGGAGATATTAGATAAAGACAATCGGAGTCAAGTGAATCTCTTGAAGAGTATAAAGGGTGTAGAGGTATTCTTAAGAGGGAAAACAGGAGGGCAAAAAGGGGATATGAGATAGCCTTGGCAGATAAGGTTAAGGATAATCCAAAGAGATTCTACAAGGTCATTAAGAACAAAAAAGCAACTAGTGAGAGAATAGGGCCCCTGAAAAGATCAACGAGTTTGTCTATGGGTGGAACCACAGGAAATGGGAAAGATGCTAATATTTCTCATCAGTATTTACTGTGGAGAAAGGCATGGGGGCTAGGGAACTCGGGTAAGTAATTATTGATGTCTTGAAAACAGTCCACATTACAGAAGAGGAAGTGCTGGAGGTCTTAAAAAGCATGAAGGTGGCTAAATCTCCGGGACCTGATCGAGTGGACATTGTGGGAAGTTAGGGAAGAAATTATGGGGCCTCTAGTAGAGAAATTTGTAACATCTACATCCATTGTGAGATGCCAGAGGACTGGAAGATTGCTAATATTGTGTCTTTATTTAAGAAAGGATATAAGCAGAAGCCTGGGAACTACCGGCCTGTGACTCTGACATCAGTGCTGGGTGAATTGTTGGAGGGTATTCTGTGATACGAGATTTAGGGATAGTCAGCTGGGCTTTGTGCATGGGAAATTTCATTGGTTTTGTGTTTCTCTCCCTTTTGTGTTTTTCCACTTTGTCCTTTCTTTTTCTTGTTGCTGCTCGTTTACTAGAATTTATTCCTTTTTAGAGATGTGCTTTAAGAGCTCCAGCTTCGGAGGTTTAAAGGTACAGGCTTACAATTTCAGGTTACAGCCTCTAGGGCGCATTTGCATCAAATAAGGAATTTTGACATCATGGGGCTTCACTCTACTTCCAGCTTGCAGAAACTAAATGACAAAACCAAGCAATATTCGGACACTGGTAAATCTTCTTAGTATGGAAGACTGCTTTTAAGTGACTTTATTTTTAAAGGTATACTTTTGTCGAGGAAATAATTGTGGTTGTATGAAGTAGTAAAATGTCTTTCGTAAAAATCAGAACTGCAGGTAGTCAGATCTTTTTGTTAAAGAGTCAGGTTTTCCAACTTGAAAGAATTTAAATTTTAAAAAGAAACAAATCTATCTCTGTTTTCTGACTGTTGGATGCCTATCTACAGATCTCTACTCACTTTAGATAATGTTGCTGATTGTCTAAATACTTTGACACCTAGAGCTGTGGTCTGGCTGATCTTCCATTAGGTTTTCAAATATCTACCACTGAGATCTTAGAGTTATTTCTTTTTAAACAGCCAGCTCTGCTAGCTATGAGATGTATTTTGCCTCCAGCAGGATATGGTTACCTGATAAGCAATCCTTATGTTATCGCTGTAATATATGAACTAGTCTTAGGTAACCGGGTATTGAAAGATCCAACAGGAATTTATTACACCTCACTATATTTTTACAAATATCGCATTCACAGACAAACCTGTGTACAGGCCAACATTAAGTTAAATGGTTACAAAGAGTAGCATACTTTCATCATACTTCAAGTGACCCAAGTTAGGATGGAGTCTGAGAACTTTATACCTCTGGTCACATACTCTAAAACAGAGATGGTATCATGAGTGAGAAAGAGATAGTAGGAACTGCAGATGCTGGAGAATCTGAGATAACAAGGTGTGGAGCTGGATGAACACAGCAGGCCAAGCAGCATCAGAGGAGCAGGAAGGCTGACGTTTCGGGTCTAGATCTAGGCCCGAAACGTCAGCTTTCCTGCTCCTCTGATGCTGCTTGGCGTGCTGTGTTCATCCAGCCCCACACCTTGCTATATTATATTGACATCATGAGTGTGCCTTTTAAAGGTTTACTAGCATATTAGCAGCACAACAGCTTGTCGCACAGTTTCAGAGCCATTCACACTGTGGCAGGTTTGTTCTATGTTGGCCAACCCATGCAAGGATGGCGGATTTCTTTCCCTAAAGGACATTAGTAAAAAGATTGGCTTTTGGAATAATTGATGTCACTTTCATGGTAGCTCGCTAACTAAATTTAAATAGGCTGCAATGGCAGAATTTGAACTCATTTCCCAGCACATTATTCCAGGCCTCTGGATTACAAGGCCTGTGACATTGCCGCTAAGCCATCAGCCTCCCTTCCCAAAGCACCCACCCCCAACCCCCCACCTTCCCCTGCTGTGTATTGTTCTTGTTTCAGTTAGGAGTCAACCACATTGGTGTAGATCTGGAGTCAGACCACATCAGCATTTCCTTCCTTAAAGGACATAAGTGAACCAGATGGGTTTTTAATGCCAGATTGCTATGCAATTTAATCAATTCCTATTTCACATTGATGGCGGTGGGATTTGAACTCATGACCCATGTTCACCCCTACTGCCATACACTCAAATAAATGAATGGAAATGATTCCCCAGAATAGAGTATAACTCAGCTGATAGCCGTTGCGGATCTGGGTTATAAGGTCTTGAGCATGATAGACTACACCGTGAGGCTATGGGGAGTCATAGACTAGTGGCATTATCAATTGACTCTTATTGCAAGCTAATCAAGGGTCCTCTATTTGAATATCACCTGGGCAGATGGTGGAGTTTGAATTCAATATTTATTTTGAAGGAAATAAAAATCATTTGGCACTAAGTGCCCAATGATGACCATGAAACAGTTGTCAATTGTCAGGGAAAACCAATCTGGTTCACTAATGTCCTTTAGGGAGGGAAACTGCCATCCTTACCTGGTCTGGCCTACATGTGACTCCAGACCCACAGCAATGTGGTTGACTCTGAACTGCCCTCTGGGCAATTAGGGATGGGCAATAAATGCTGGCCCAGCCAATGATGCCCTCATCATTGTGAATGAATAAGAAATGAAACTTTAGTACTGTACTGTGGGAGGCAGTTTTTCCATGGAATCCCTACAGTGTGGAAGCAGGCCATTTGACCCATAGAGTCCAGACTGATCCTCCAAAGAGCATCCCACCCAGACTCATCTCCCTCCCCCTACCCAATCCCTGTAATCCTGCATTTCCATGGCCAATCCAACTAACTTACACATCCCTGGACGCTATGGGCAATTTAACATGGCCAATCCATCTAACCTGCACATCTTTGAACTGTGGGAGGAAACACATGCACACACAGGGAGAACATGCAAACTCCACACATATAGTCACTTGAGGGTGGAATTGAACCTCTTGGGTGAGGTATTAAACTAATTCCATCTCCCTGCACATGGGCAGATGTGAATCAATTGTTAGAAGAACAGGGAAGTTATCTCCAGACCCCGAGCCAAGATTCACCCATCAATCAACATCAGAAGAGATATATTATTTACCACTCAGCTATTGTGGGACTCTATGCACATATTGGCTGCCCTGTGTTTCCCATCCTTCAACAAGAAATTCATCAAGCCTGAAGAGTTTTGAGATTGTCCAGTGGTTATGAGAAGTGATTTGTAAATGCAAATCTTTCTTGCTGTCCAAACGTTTCAAGGAATGTGAATGGCCAAATGCCCCATCTCATGAATTACATAATTCCAGTTGTGTGATCTAAAAACAAATGGTTCATTACAGACCATAGGCGTGGGGCTGGATGAACACAGCAGGCCAAGCAGCATCATAGCAGCAGGAAAACTTGACGTTTCGGGCCTAGACCCTTCATCAGAAATGGGGGAGGGGAAGAGGGTTCTGAAATAAATAGGGAGAGAGGGGGAGGCGGATAGAGGATGGATAGAGGAGAAGATAGGTGGAGAGGAGACAGACAAGTCAAAGAGGCGGGGGTGGAGCCAGTAAAGGTGAGTGTAGGTGGGGGGGTAGGGAGGAGATAGGTCAGTCCAGGGAGGACGGACAGGTCAAGGGGGCGGGATGATGTTAGTAGATAGGAGATGGGGGTGGGGCTTGAGGTGGGAGGAGGGGATAGGTGAGAGGAAAAACAGGTTAGGGAGGTGGAGATGAGCTGGGCTGGTTTTGGGATGCGGTTGGGGGAGGGGAGATTTTGAAGCTTGTGAAATCCATATTGATACCATTGGGCTGCAGGGTTCCCAGGCTGTATATGAGTTGCTGTTCCTGCAGCCTTCGGGTGGCATCATTGTGGCATTGCAGGAGGCCCGGGATGGACATGTCGTCTGAGGAATGGGAGGGGGAGTTGAAATGGTTCGCGACTGGGAGGTGCAGTTGTTTGTTGCGAACTGAGCACAGGTGTTCTGCAAAGCGGTCCCCAAGCCTCCGCTTGGTTTCCCCGATGTAGAGAAAGCCACAACGGGTACAGCGGATGCAGTGTACCACATTGGCAGATGTGCAGGTGAACATCTGCCTTATGTGGAAAGTCTTCTTGGGGCCTGGGATTGGGGTGAGGGAGGAGGTGTGGGGGCAGCTGTAGCACTTCCTGTGGTTACAGGGAAAAGTGCCGGGTGTGGTGGGGCTGGAGGGGAGTGTGGAGCGGACGAGGGAGTCGCGGAGGGAGTGGTCCCTCCGGAAGGCAGATAAGGGTGGGGAGTGAAAAATGTCTTTGGTGGTGGGGTCTGATTGCAGATGGCAGAAGTGTCGGAGGATGATGCGTTGGATCCGGAGGTTGGTGGGGTGGTACGTGAGGACGAGGGGGATTCTCTTTTGGTTATTATTGCGGGGACGGGGCGTGAGGGATGTGTTCCGGGAAATGCGGGAGACACGGTCGAGGGCGTTCTCGACCACTGCGGGGGGGAAGTTGCGGTCCTTGAAGAATGAGGACATCTGAGATGTACGGGAGTGGAATGTCTCATCCTGGGAGCAGATGCGGCGGAGGCGAAGGAATTGGGAATAGGGGATGGCATTTTTGCAGGAGGGTGGGTGGGAGGAGGTGTATTCCAGGTAGCTGTGGGAGTCAGTGGGCTTGAAATGGATATCGGTTTCCAGGTGGTTACCCGAGATGGAGACAGAGAGGTCCAGGAAGGAGAGAGAAGTGTTGGAGATGGTCCAGCTGAACTTCAGGTTGGGGTGGAAGGTGTTGGTGAAGTGGATGAACTGTTCGAGCTCCTCATGGGAGCACGAGGTGGCGCTGATGCAGTCATCAATGTAACGGAGGAAGAGGTGGGGTTTAGGGCCAGTGTAGGTACGGAACAGGGATTGTTCCACGTAACCTACAAAGAGGCAGGCATAGCTTGGGCCCATGCGGGTACCCATGGCCACCCCCATTGTCTGTAGGAAGTGGGAGGAATTGAAAGAAGTTGTTGAGGGTGAGGACGAGTTCGGCTAAACGGTTGAGGGGGTCGGTGGAGGGGGATTGGTCAGTTCTGCGGGACAGGAAGAAGCCTTTAGGCCATCTGCCTGGGGAATACAGGTGTATAGGGACTGGACGTCCATAGTAAAAATGAGGTGTTGGGGACTGGGGAATTGGAAGTTCTGGAGGAGGTGGAGGGCGTGAGTGGTGTCACGGATGTAGGTGGAGAGTTCCTGGACCAAGGGGGTGAAAATGGAGTCTAGTCCTCCCCCTCTCTCCCTATTTATTTCAGAACCCTCTTCCCCTCCCCCATTTCTGATGAAGGGTCTAGGCCCGAAATGTCAAGTTTTCCTGCTCCTATGATGCTGCTTGGCCTGCTGTGTTCATCCAGCCCCATGCCTCGTTATCTCGGATTCTCCAGCATCTGCAGTACCTATTATCTCTGGTTCATTACAAAACATTATGTGTGGATTTCTTTCATCGATATAGTTGTTTCTTGGGGTGAGTAACCTTAGCCCTGGGAAAGGGAACATTCACAACATCCAGCATTAACATCAGAAATACTCCAGTATATTTCTGTCAGAGGCATATTAAACCAGGTCATAGTATTCAGTTTTCATTGCATTGCCTTTAGTCAGTGTGAATGACAATTGTGCATTGTCATGCTCACCGACAGCCTCATGTTGCTATTAAAAGTATGAATGAAGAAAAAGGCCATGTGGTGTCTAATTTCATATATGAGTGCATTTATCGCCCTTTTGAAAAATGTCAATACACTTTGATGTAACTTCACTTCATGTAACTGGGCTGATTAAGGCCAATTAACAACGTAATTAAGGGAGCTGAGAAAAATATGTCAATTTCCAACGTGTACCAACTTTTCTTTCATTCTGCAGAATGTGTGCATCCTTGGTTGAGCCAACATTTAGCGCCCATTCTTAATCACCTTTGCTATGGATCAGACTAAATTCCATCAAAATATAAAAAACATATCGTACACCCTGAGATAAAAGGTACTGCAGATGCTGGAGAATCCGAGATAACAAGCATGGGGCTGGATGAACACAGCAGGTCAAGCAGCATCATAGGAGCAGGAAA
>JAHRHZ010000034.1:6149664-6174175 GCA_024137785.1 Ginglymostoma cirratum | reverse complement strand
TGATGCTGCTTGACCTATCGTACACCCTAACTACTTCTTATTTTTAAGGTAAATGTAAGGTGTTGTTTTCCAGATGTAATTCGATTGGTCCACCAGATTAAAAGCAAAACACATTTTGTTTACCCACTATAGTTAAAATATAACAAAGAAAGAAGGACAAAAACAGAAGTTGCTGGAAAAACTCAGCAGGTCCGGACCCAAAACATTAACTCTGTTTTTCGCTTCATAGATGCTGCCTGACCTGTTGAGCTTTTCCAGCAACTTCTGTTTTTGTCTCTGATTTACAGCATCTACTGTTCTTTTGGATTTTAAAAGAAAGAAGGAATTGGAATAACTTAGCTCTGCTTGAAAACGTAACAGAATAATAGATACAGCAACTATTATTAATGAACTGATCCTATGGGTATATATATAAAAAACATCGCATGAACACACCCATTGGAAAAAGGCAAATTCAGAACACAGATTGTCATGCATGGGACTCCAGCAACAGGAAGAGAACCCCCATCTTTTGGCTGTAACTGACAGAGGGGAAGAAATAGCTTCCATTTCTTCCAGACCCCAACGGCATCTGCTGAAAGCTAAGACAAAAAACTCTGGTTCTGTGGGAGCTTGACCCCACCCATTCAGGCTGCTTCTATTGTTCCAACTTAAAAAACAACCTGAAGGCCTCACGAGCGCCTTGAGTGTAGGAGCTGGGAGGTTTAGTTGAGGCTGTACAGGATACTTGTGCGGGCACTTTTGGAATACTGCAGTCATTTCTGGTCTCATTGCTGTAGGAAGGATGTTGTGAAACTTGAAAGGGATCAGAAAAGATTTACAAGGATTTTGCTGGGGTTGAGCTATAGAAGCTGGATAGCTTGGGGGCTATTTTCCCTGCAGCGTCGGAGACTGAGAGGCGACCTTATAGAGGTTTATAAACTCATGAGGAGCATGGATTATGTGAATAGCCAAGGTCTTTTCCCCAGGGTGGGGAAGTCAAAAACTAGAGGGCATTGGTTTAAGGTAGGAGGGGAAAGATATAAAGGGAATCTAAGGAGCAATTTTTTCACACAGAGGGTGGTGCGTGTGTGGAACGAGCTGCCAGAGGAAATGGTGGAGGCTGGTACAATTACAATATTTAAAAGGCATCTGGATGGGCATATGAATAGGAAGGGTTTAGGGGGATATGGGCCAAATACTGGCGAACGGGACTAGACTAATTTGGGATATCTGGTTGGCATGGACGATTTGGGCCAGTGTGTCTGTTTCTGTGCTGCACAGCTCTATGACACTATAAGCTATTTCCTCTAGTGGTTCTGGTACATTTCTCAGCACCTCTGCCTTAAAACCTTCCTTCAAAACAAAGATAAAGTATACCTCTTAAAGCCACAGTATCATCACACACTGGAGAAGATGGTTGTGAGCTGCCCTCTTGAAATGGCACAATCCATACGGTGGAGGTTAGAGTCAAAGTCAAATTGAATTTTGCAAGAGTCTCTCACTGAAAATACTCCAACTGAATGGCTTTTGAAAGAGGATTAAGTGACAGAGTGAGAGTAAGAAGCTTTATTTGATAAGGTAGACCACACTCATTTAACCAACCAATCATTTTAGTCTCACCTGTGTGTTCATTTGCATTTACCCTGCACCTTTCTCCCCTCTTTAAGCATGTATACAACTCCCTCTTGTAATTTGCTGGTAAATCTTCTTCCACTACTCTTTCAGGCAAGACATTCCTGTCAAAGCAAGTTGAGCCTGCTGGTGATGGTGGTGCAGCAAGCTATCAGTGCAGAAGCCTAGTTGACGTATCTAGGGTTAACATGGTGTGGAGCTGGATGAACACAGCAGGCCAGGCAGCATCAGAGGAGCAGGAAAGTTGACGTTTCAGGTCAGACTCCAGAGCATCGGCAGTTCATACTATCTCTGGCTTATCTAGGGGTTTGGTTTCAAATCACACCACGAGAGCAGCTGGGTTTTCAATTCAGTTCAGGACAGCCTGGTGGTATAAAACCCATCCAGCTCACTGCTACTGGTTATGGAAGGAAATCCATTCTCCTCAAAGTCAACCACTTTGCACCGATGTTATAAATGGGTGTGGGGTTTGTGCGTAGAAAAGATATTGAATGGAGGATCATTCATGATTGCATTGAATGGTGGAATTGACCTTATGGGCTGAATGGCCTACTGCTGCACCTAAAGCAATTTATTATTACAGCCTGTGTAACAGACAGCAATGTTGGCTCACCCTTCAAAGCTCTCTGAACCATTCAGTTGAAGGGCAATGAAAGATTGGTGCTCACTTCCCAAGAATAAGTGGGGGGTAAAACATTCATTGCTTGGAGAGGTGGATGAAAAATCTCAAGACGTCCCATTGGGGAGATCTGATATGGTCAGTGAACTCAAAGCAGTCATTCAGCACATCATGTCCCTAATCCTATGAGGCTGTTTTCCCTTAAATATCCATCCAAAGTCATACACAGTCCAGAGCTGTCCAGCACAGAAAAAGACCCTTCAGTCCAAATCGTCCATGCTGACCAGATAAACTAAATTAATTTAGTCCCATTTGTCAGTATTTGGCCCACATCCCTCTAAAACCTCCCTGTTCATATGCACATCAAGATGCCCTTTAAATGTTGTCATTGTACCAGCCTCCACCTGGCAGCTCATTCCATACACGCACCACCCTCTGTGTGAAACCGTTGCCCCTCAGGTCATAGAAACATAGACATAGAAGCATAGAAACATAGGTACCTTTTAAATCTTTGGCCTCTCACCTTAAACCTATGCCCTCTAGTTTTGGACTTCCCTATTCTGGGGGGAAAATGAACGGTTTATTCTATATTTCCTTTAGGATAGATTCTGGGTTGAATTTAAATTCAAGAAATGATCTAGTGCTTCAACAAGGTTGAAGACCATTGGTCTAGAGATACTGAAAGGGTTAAGCAGGGCAGGTGCAGTTTAGAGGTTTTCGGTGACTGGGGAGTCTATGACCAGGGGACACAATTTAAAAATAAGGCAGACGTCTCTTAGGACAGATGATAAGAAATTGTTTAACTCAGAAGGTTGTGAACTTTTGGAATTTTCTATCTCAGAGGTCTGCGGAAGCTCAGCATGTTTAAAGTAGAGATTGATAGGTTTGTAAAAAAGCAATTTATTCAATGTTTTAATGAAGACCTGTAGCTCGGGTTGCAGTTGGAGTTGTTGGTTGGTTCGCCGAACTGACTGGTTTTCTTGCAAATATTTTATCTCCCTTCTAGGTGACATCTTGAGGACTGTGTAGCCTCCTTTGAAACACTGTTGTTCTGTCCTGCTCTGAATTTAAATGGTCTGGCCTGTCATAGTGGGTCGTCCTGTTTCCGGTTTTGCACCGTAGTGGTATGTAGCTGGGGTCTAAACATGAAGGGTGTTTAATTCATCGGGTTTCATTTTTAGAAAGCCTGTTCTTGTTATTTGGCCTGTCCACTGTAATTTCTTCAGTGGATAGATGACCCTGTTCTCTAATTGTGGGGGGTCCACAGCGCGAACAAATCTCCCTCCTTTCAATTCACCCCGATATAGAAGGACATCAGTCTAACTGGGACAAAGTTACAGTACTAGGACAAGCAAAACAAAGACAAGCACGAGAATTCCTGGAGGCTTGGTTTTCAACCACCAGTGCATCATGTGTAAATAGACCCCGGGATCAGGTTCACCAGGGAAGAAGAGAACAACAATCAAATTCCATTTCTAAACATAATGATAGAGCAAATGAACAATGGTGAATTTCCTACCAGCGTATACAGAAAGACTACACAGACCAAATCCTGAAAGACATCGGTAACCAGTCCAGCGTCCACAAACGGAGCTGTGTCAAGACTTTGTTTAAATGAGCGATAACACACTGCAACACCCCGGCGCTGTTCAAAAATGAAGAGGAACATCTACACAAAGTCTTTGCAAACAACGGGTATCCCAACAGCTTCGTCCGCGGATGCCTGGCAAATAAACAACGCCAAGATGACACTGTATGGCCACCCTACCCATTGTTAGAAACACATCAGAACTGACGACAAGACTCCTATGACATCTTGGAATAAGGATAGCACACAAACCAACAGCCACACTTTGCCAGTTACTCTCAAAGACGACAAACCCCACACCCACAATGAGCAGGACCAATGCGATATACAAAATACCATGCAGCATCTGTGAGAAACGCTACATAGGACAGACGGGCAGGAAACTAACCACCAGGATACACAAACTCCAACTCGCAGCAAAACCACCAGTGCGATAAACAAACATGTGGAAATAGACCCCATCTACATACCACTACGGTGCAAAAGTGAAAACAGGACTACCCGCCATGACAGACCAGACCATTATAAATTCAAAGCGGGAAAGAACATCAGTGCTTCAATGTAGGCGAGGCAGCAATGAAGATGTCCCATAGAAGGGAGGTGAAACATTTGCAAGCAAACCAGTCAGCTCAGCGAACCAACCAACAACTCCAGCAATTAACTCATTGACAGGATGCTGGCTAGGTCAGCATTGATTGTCCATACCCAATTGCCCAGGGGGCAGTTAAGAGTCAACCACATTGCACTGATGATATCGATGGATGTGGGGTTAGTGTGCGGAAAACTCATCAAAGTGGAGGATCAGGATTGAGTGGTGGAGCAGACCTGATGGGCTGAATGGTCTACTCTTGCTCCTATGTTCCTGTAGCAACTTATCGTTAACGTCCACCTCTCCAAGGAGAACAATCCTAGCTTCCTTCTTTGCTCCGCTGAACCGAAAGCAGTGGATTCTAATAAACCTCCTCTGCTTTCTCTAAGGCCTTGACATCCTTAAAAGGAGGAGGTGTCTCGTGCTGAAGGATTTCTGCACCATGGTTGGGGCATGGAGCACTTGCATGTGACACACTGCTCACCCATTTTCCTAATGATGGAAAGCACTCGTCTTGGGCTAAGTCGGTGGCTTGATGGTTGCTTTGCACTTGTCATGCCTTAAAGACAATGCCATCACAGTGAGCAGCTTTCGCATCCCCGAGCCTTACAGCTGAACCCGAGAAGAATTCAATGACAGCACCATAGTGAGTATTAATGAATCTTTGTAACTGTGCGACTCAGAGGAAATTCATATCCAGCATTAATAAGCAGGATCCTTCTGACAAAGTGCTAGTGTAACTCAGTGGGTGGCCATAAAGCTGCTTCCACTGCTACTTGCACTGCAAGTTTAATGATAAAGAGTATAAAGGCAGCTGGTGTGTTGCAACAAAGAACCCACCCCTTGACAGTCAAGTTAATTGGTGTTTTCTCAATGGTTATTAAGCTGCATGCAGAACATTCTGTTTTTCTTAGACTGGCAGATCTTTCATCTTCGCTGGAGATGTGCTGTGTTACCCGCCCAATGCCCCTGCAGAGGAAGAGGCCAGTTCTGCCGTTGCCCTGCACAGTGGCTCTCTGGCAGGCTGCAATCCCTCCTGTTATTGCTGATGGACAGATCCAATTTTTAAAGCTCCCTCAGACACTTAACCAGGAGTTTTCCCCACCCTCCCCCATTCCCATGGTCACTGGCACAGCATTAACAATCAGGACATATTTCTCCTCAGGGCACTGCCTGTCCTATGGGTCCTCTCCTCATCCTAAGCGGTTCAGCCTTTCATTCTTGGGAGCAGATTGGCGATGCTGACTGCGTTTCTCACTGCAGATCTCCGCGGAGCAGAAATGAGCTGTCAGCCCCTGATCTGGTTGAGCCGATGACATTTTTTTCCAGTTAAGAGTCAGCCGCATTGCTGTGGGTCTGGAGTCACACATAAGCCAGACCAGGTAAGGATGCCAGTTTCCTTCCCTGAAGAACATTGGTGAACCAGACGGGTTTCACAGAACATAGAACATATGTTACCTTACCGGAATAAGGTGGGTGAGCTTGCAGCATGGATAGGTACCTGGGACTTCGATGTTGTGGCCATTTCGGAGACGTGGATAGAGCAGGGTCAGGAATGGATGTTGCAGGTTCCAGGGTTTAGATCTTTCATAAAGATCAGGGAAGGTGGTAAAAGAGGGGGAGGTGTGGCTTTGTTAGTCAAGGACAGTATAACAGTGGCTGAAAGAACTTTTGACGAGAACTCGTCTACTGAGGTGGTATGGGCTGAGGTCAGAAACAGGAGAGGAGAGGTCACACTGCTGGGAGTTTTTAATAGGCCTCCGCAAAGTTCCAGGGATGTGGAGGAGAGGATCAGCAAAACGATTCTGGGCAGGAGTGAAAGGAACAAGGTGGTCATTATGGGAGACTTTAACTTCCCCAACATTGACTGGAAATGCTATAACTCTAGTACATCGGATGGATTGGTTTTTGTCCAATGTGTGCAGGAGGGTTTCCTGACACAGTATGTCGAAGGGCTGACAAGAGGGGAGGCCACACTGGATCTGGTACTTGGTAATGAACCAGGCCAGGTGTTTGATTTAGTGGTAGGTGAGCACTTTGGGGAGAGTGACCCTAATTCGGTTACGTTTAGTTTAGCGATGGAAAGGGATAGGAACATGCCACTGGGCAAGAGTTATAGATGGGGGAAAGGCAATTATAATGCAATTAGGCAAGACTTAGGAGGGATAGAATGGGGTAGCAAAATGCAGGGGATGGGGACAATCGAAATGTGGAGCTGGTTTAAGGAACAGATATTGTGTGTCCTTGATAGGTATGTCCCTGTCAGGCAGGGAGGAAGTGATAAGGTAAGGGAACTTTGGTTTACAAAAGAAATTGTATCTCTTGTTAAGCGGAAGAGGGAGGCTTATGTGACATTGAGATGAGATGGTTCAGATGAGGCGATGGAGAGTTACAGATTAGCTAGGAAGGATTTAAAGAGAGAGTTAAGAAGAACAAGGAGGGGACATGAGCAGTCATTAGCAGGTAGAATTAAGGAGAACCCTAAAGCTTTCTATAGGTATGTGGGGAATAAAAGGATGACTAGGGTAAGAATTGGGCCAGTCAAAGACAGAAGTGGGAAGTTGTGTGTGGACCCTGTGGAGATCGGAGAGGTGCTAAACAAATATTTCTCATCTGTTTTCACTCAGGAAAAGGAGAATATTGTAGAGGAGAAGACTGAGATACGGGCTATTAGACTTGAAAGGATTGAGGTTAGTAAGGAGGAGGTGTTATCAATCCTAGAAGGTGTGAAGGTAGATAAATCCCCTGGGCCGGATGGGATTTTTCCGAGGATTCTCTGGGAAGCTAGGGAGGAGATGGCGGAGCCTTTGGCCTTGATATTTGAGTCGTCATTGTCTACAGGTTTAGTACCAGATGACTGGAGGATTGCAAATGTTGTGCCCTTGTTCAAGAAGGGCAGTAGAGATGACCCAGGTAATTATAGACCAGTGAGCCTTACATCTGTTGTAGGAAAAGTTTTGGAAAGGATTATAAGAGATAGGATTTATAATCATCTAGCAAGCAACAATTTGATTGGAGATAGTCAACATGGATTCGTCAAGGGCAGGTCGTGTCTCACAGACCTCATTGAGTTTTTTGAGAAGGTGACCAAGCATGTGGATGAGGGTAGGGCAGTTGACGTGGTGTACATGGACTTCAGTAAAGCCTTTGATAAGGTTCCACATGGTAGGCTATTGGAGAAAATGCGGAGGCATGGGATTGAGGGAGATTTAGCAGTTTGGATTAGAAACTGGCTTTCTGAAAGAAGCCAAAGAGTGGTGGTTGATGGAAAATATTCAGCCTGGAGTTCGGTTATTAGTGGTGTGCCACAAGGATCTGTTTTGGGATCACTGCTGTTTGTCATTTTTATAAATGACTTGGACGCAGACATAGGTGGATGGGTTAGTAAGTTTGCAGATGACACTAAAGTCGGTGGAGCGGTGGACAGTGTGGAAGAATGTTGCAGGTTGCAGGGAGACTTGGATAAACTGCAGAATTGGGCTGAAAGGTGGCAAATGGAGTTCAATGCAGATAAATGTGAGGTGATGCACTTTGGGAAGAATAATAGGAATGCAGAATACTGGGTCAATGGAAAGATTCTTGGTAGTGTGGATGTGCAGAGGGATCTTGGTGTCCAGGTACATAGATCCCTGAAAGTTGCCACCCAGGTTGATAGTGCTGTTAAGAAGGCATATGGTGTGTTAGGTTTCATTGGTAGAGGGATTGAGTTCCGGAGCCGTGATGTCATGCTGCAACTGTACAAAACGCTAGTGCGGCCTCACTTGGAATATTGCGTACAGTTCTGGTCGCCCCATTACAGGAAGGATGTGGAAGCATTGGAAAAGGTGCAGAGGAGATTTACCAGGATGTTGCCTGGTCTGGAGCGAAGGTCTTATGAGGAAAGGCTGAGGGACTTGGGTCTGTTCTCATTGGAGAGAAGAAGGCTAAGAGGGGATTTAATAGAGACATACAAAATGATCAGAGGATTAGATAGGGTGGACAGTGAGAGTCTTTTTCCTAGGATGATGACGACGTTGGCTAGTACGAGGGGGCATAGCTGCAAATTGAGGGGTGATAGATTTAAGACAGATGTCAGAGGCAGGTTCTTTACTCAGAGAGTGGTAAGGGCGTGGAATGCCCTGCCTGCCAATGTAGTTAACTCAGCCACATTAGGGGCATTTAAACAGTCCTTGGATAAGTATATGGATGATGATGGGATAGTGTAGGGGGATGGGCTTAGATTAGTTCACAGGGCGGCGCAACATTGAGGGCCAAAGGGCCTGTTCTGCGCTGTATTGTTCTATGTTCTATGTTCTTTAGAACAGTACAGCGCAGTACAGGCCCTTTGGCCCACGATGTCATGCCAAACTTTTACCCTAATCCATAGGTCTATCTAAGCCCCACCCTTACCTTATACTATCACCCATATGCCTATTAATAGCCGCTTAAATGCCCCTAATGAGGCCGACTCCACTACCCTCTCCAGCAATGCATTCCACACTCCGACCACTCTCTGAGTAAAGAGCCTACTTCTGACGTCTCCCCTATATCTACCTCCACTCACTTTAAAACTATGCCCCCTCGTAATAGCTACCTCCACCCTAGGAAAAAGTCTCTGGCTGTCTACTCTATCTAGACCTCTGATCATTTTGTACACTTCTATCAAGTTACCTCTCAGCCTTCGTCGTTCCAAAGAGAAAAGCCCTAGCTCTCTCAATCTTTCCTTGTAAGCCCTTCCCTCCATTCCAGGCAACATCCTGGTAAATCTCCTGTGCACTTTTTCCAACGCTTCCACATCTTTCCTGTAATGAGGCGACCAGAACTGGACACAATACTCCAGATGAGGCCGATCCAGCGTTTTGTATAGCTGGAGCATAACTTCACGGCTCTGGAACTCAATCCCTCTATTAGTGAAAGCTAACACACCATACACCTTAACAACTCTATCCACCTGGGTGGCAGCTTTCAGGGAACTGGACATGAACCCCAAGATCCCTCTGCTCCTCCACACTGCCAAGAATCTTTCTGTTAACCCTGTATTCTGCTTTCAAGTTTGTCCTTCCATAATGAATCACTTCAAACTTTTCAGGGTTTACGTCCATCTGCCACTTCTCAGCCCAGCTCTGCATTCTATCAATGTCCCTTTGTAACCTAGAACAGCCCTCTGCACTATCTACAACTCAACCCATCTTTGTATCGTCCGCGAGCTTACTAATCCACCCTTCCACTCTTACATCCAAATCATTTACAAAAATCACAAATAGAAAAAGACCCAGAACTGATCCTTGTGGTACACCACTCGTAACTGAGCACCATGTTGAATATTTTCCGTCCACTACCACCCTTTGTCTTCTAAGAGTCAGCTAATTCTGAATACATTCTGCCACATTTCCCCCTATCCCATGCCTCCTTATTTTCTGCATGAGCCTACCACAGGGAACCTTATCAAACGCCTTACTTAAATCCGTCTATACCACATCCACTGCTCTACCTTCATCCACGTGTTTGGTCACCTCTTCAAAGAGTTCAATAAGGTTTGTGAGGCATGATCTACCCCTCACAAATCCATGCTGACTATCACAAATCAAACTGCACCTATCCAAATGATCATAAATCCTGTCTCTCAGAGTCCTTTCCAATAATTTGCCCACCACTGACGTAAGACTAACTGGTCTGTAATTTCCAGGGTTATCCCTATTCCCTTTTTTGAACAAAGGAATGACGTTTGCCTCTCTCCAATCTTCCAGCACTATACAGTGAGGACGAAAAGATCATCGCCAAAGGCCCTACGATCTCTTCCCTCGCTTCCCATTGAATCCTTGGGTAAATCCCATCAGGCCCGGGGACTTATCTATCTTCAACTTCCTCAAAATTCCTTGTATATCTTCCTTACTAACATCCACCTCCTCTAGCCTACCTGCCTGTTTCACACTGTCCTCCTCTACAACTAGGTCCCTCTCAGTTGTGAATACCGAAGAAAAGTATTCATTAGGGACCCCTCCTATCTCTTTAGGCTCTGTGCACAAATTCCCTTTACAATCCTTGATCGGCCCTACCCTTTCTCTGATCATTCTCTTATTCCTCACGTACGTGTAAAAAGCCTTGGAGTTTTCCTTGATCGTATCTGCCAAGGTTTTCTCATGCCCCCTTATAGCTCTCCATAGCCCTTTCTTCAGCTCCTTCCTGACTAACTGGTATCCCTTTAGAGCCTTTTCCGATCCTTGTTTCCTAAACTTTATACAAGCATCCTTCTTCCTCTTAACCAGTCGTGCGACCTCTCTTGAGAACCATGGCTCCCTCACTCGACCGCATCTTCCCTGCCTGCTAGGGACAAACATATCGAGCACACACAGTATGCATTCCTTAAACAATCTCCACATTTCTGTGGTGCTCTTCCCTGACAGCATCTGTTCCCATTTTATGTTACCCAGTTCTTGCCTAACAGAATTGTAATTATCCTTCCCCCAATTATAAACCTTACCCTGCTCTATGTACCTATCCTTTCCCATGACCATTGTAAAAGTAACAGAGTTATGATCACCACCGCCAAAATGCTCTCCTACCAACAGATCTAACACTTGGCCCGGTTCCTTGCCAAGAACCAAATCCAAAGTGGCCTCTCCTCGTGTTGGTCTATCGACATACTGTGTCAGGAGTCTTTCCTGAACGCACTGGACGAAATCCGCTCCATCTAGACTATTACAACAAAAATGTTTCCAATCAATATTTGGAAAGTTGAAGTCACCCGTGACTACAACCCTGTGACTTCTGCACCTTTCCAGTATCTGCCTCCCAATCCGCTCCTCTACTTCTCTGCAACTATTAGGGGGGTCTGTAAACAACCCCCAACAAAGTGACTGCTCCTTTCTTGTTCCTGACCTCAACCCAAACTGACTCTGTAGACATATCATTCTCGAACTGCCTTTCAGTAGCTGCTATTCTAGCCCTGACTAGCAATGCCACTCCCCCACCTCATTTTCCACCCTCCCTATTTCTTTTAAAGCATCTAAATCCCGGAACATCCAACAATTATTCCTCTCCTTGAGTTACCCAAGTTTCTGTAATGGCCACAACATCATAGTTCCAAGTACTGACCCATGCTCTAAGTTCATCCGCCTTATTTCTGATACTTCTAGCATTGAAATATACACACTTCAAACCATCCCTGTGTCAACAATTATACTCCATTGACCGCATTTCTTTATTAACAACCTCACTTGTATGTGGTGTCTGTTGGAAGGGTGAATACCTCATCCTCTGAAATACAAATCGGTTCCCCACGCCCTGTTTCTCCCAATGATTAATTATAACTGATTAATCCCTGCTGGCTCTATCTGAAATAAGGAACTGATGGCATTGTTGCTAAGTTTGCAGGTGACACAAAGTTAGATGGAGAGACAGGTAGTGTTGAGGAAGCTGGGAGGCTGCAGAAGGACTTGGAGAGGCTAGGACATTGGCAGATGTAATATAATGTGGGAAAGTGTGAGGTTATGCACTTCAGTAGGAAGAATAGAGTTGTAGACTATTTTCTAAATGAGGAATGGCTTTGGAAAACTGAAGCACAAAGGGACGTGGGAGTCCTAGTTCAAGATTTTCTGAAGGTCAACATGTAGGTTCATTTGGTAGGTAGGGAGAAAAATGCAATGTCAGCATTCATACCAGGAGGGCTAGAATACAAGAGCAGAGATGTACTGCTGAGGCTTTGGTCAGAAGGTATTTGGAATATTGTGTGTAGTTTTGGCCCCCATGTCTAACGAAGGATGTAGTGGTTTTGGAGCTGGTTGGAAAGGAAGTTGACAAGAATGATCCTGGGACTGAAGGGTTTGTCATATGAGGAGTGGTTGAGGACTCTGGGTCTGTACTTGATGGAGTTTAAAATGATGAGGGGGGGATCTGATTGACACTTAGCGGATACTGCGAGGCCTGGATAGAGTGGACGTGGAGAAGATGTTTCCAAGAGTAGGAGAGACCAGAACTCAAGGGCACAGCCTCAGAGTGAAGGGACGACCTTTAGAACTGAGATGAGGAGGAATTTCTTCAATCAGAGGGTGGTGAATCTGGGGAACTCATTGCCTGTGGAAGCCAAGTCATTGAGTGCATTTAAGACCAGAGATAGATAGGTTCTTGACTAATAAGGGGATCGAGGGTTACAGGAGAAGGCAGGAGAATGGGGTTGAGAAACATATCAGCCATGATTGAATGGTGGAACATACTCGATAGGCCGAATGGCCTAATTTTGCTCCTATACCTCATGGTCTTATAGTCTTATGCTCCCTCTACCAATCCAAAGGACATGGTCAGCAGTTACGTGGGGAACACCAGCACCTGCACATTCCCCTCTGAGTCACTCACCATCCTGACTTGCAAATATATCACCTTGACTTCAATGTTATTGGGTGAAAATCCAGCAAATCCCTCCCATAAGAGTAATGTGGAGGTATATTAACCACATGGTTCAGCAGTGGTTCAAGGAGGCAGCTCATCAGTACCTTCTTATGGGCAACTAGGGACTGGCAATAAATACTGACCCAGCCAGTGACGCCCATGTTATGTGAACAAGTAAAAGAACATTTGTTGAGAAGAATTTTGTGAGGGTCTTTGAAAACAGAGAGACAGAGAGAGAGATGGGAAGTGAGAAGGAGAGAGATGGCCAAATGACAACAGTGAAACAGGCTGCTGGCAGTGACAATGGATTGGAGGGAGTGGGGAAGATGTGAGGAGATATCAGACACCATTTAAGCAGAGGTCAGAGGAGAAATTGCACTGAGAACGTGGGTTAAGGGAGACCAAGTGGGGACTTAAAAACTCGAACTAATGAACAACATCTATAGCAAATGAGGCAGAAAATTGGAAGGTCATATTTTTGTACAGAAATTTATGACTAAGCCTTAATTGGCACTTAAAAATCAAGTGCACATGTCAAATTGTGTCTTTTGTCTTCAGATGATTATTCTTTCTGAAATCCATGCTTGAATTTGCATCCAGTACACTTTAAGGCAGTACATTCCAAATCCTAAATATTCGCTGAGTAAAAATAGTTTTGTCTCAAGACACCTCTGATTGTTTAAGAGCAGGAAAGAAGTATGGGATTGGTGATGGAAGTAAGAGTACAAAAATGAAGTAAAATACACCTAAATTCTACAAAAGCAATTGACTATTTATAGGAATGAGAATCCAGGGAGATTGATTGGCACTTCATCGCAGTCATTATCTAAGTGGTATTGTTACTGGATTGTTAATCCAGAGACCCAGGCTCAATAAAAAATCTGGAATTAGAGTCATAGAGGTATACAGCATGGAAACAGACCCTTCAGTCCAACTCATCCATGCTGACCAGATATCTTAAATTAATCTAGTCCCAGCATCTGGCCCACATCCCTCTAAACCCTTCCTATTCATATACCCATCCAGATGCCTTTTAAATATTGTAATTGTACCAGCCTCCACCACTTCCTCTGTTAGCTCATTCCATACACACACCACCCTCTGCATAAAAAAATTGCCCCTTAGGTCCCTTTTAAATCTTTCTCCTCTGACCTTAAACCTACGTCCTCTGGTTTTGGACTTCCCCACTTCAGGAAAAATACCTTGTCTAATTACCCTATCCATGCTCCTCATGTTTTTATAAATCTCTATAAGGTCACCCCTCAGCAGCCGATGCTCCAGGGAAAATAACCCTATTCAGCCTCTCCCTATAGCTCAAACCCTCTGATCCTGGCAACATTCTTGTAAATCTTTTCAATAGACAATAGACAATAGGTGCAGGAGTAGGCCATTCGGCCCTTCGAGCCAGCACCACCATTCATTATGATCATGGCTGATCATCCACAATCAGTATCCTGTTCCTGCCTTATCCCCATAACCCTTGATTCCATTATCTATAAGAACTCATTCAAGTTTTACAACATTCTTCCTATAGCAGAGAGACCAGAATTGCACAAAATATTCCAAGAGTGGCCTAACCAATGTCCTGTACAGCTGCAACATGACCTCCCAACTCCTATACTCAATGCACTGACCAATAAAGGCAAGCGTACCAAACGCTGCCTTCACTATCCTATCTACCTGCAAACCCACTTTCAAGGATCTATGAACTTTCCATCCAAGGTCTCTTTGTTCAGCAACACTCCCCAGGACATTACCATTAAGTCTGTAAGTCATGACCTGATTTGCCTTTCCAAAATGCATTAAGAGTCCAATGATGACCGTGAATTCATTGTTGAATTACAGGAAAAAACCATTTGGCGGTACAGATTTGATGACCCTAAAGGCCTCTTCTGTAATGGCTGATTCGATGGTCTGTTCATTCACACATTGCTGTTTGTGGGAGCTTGCTGTACACCAGTCTGCTGCTGCAATTCCTACATTACGGAAGTGACTACGTTTCACAAAGTACTTCACTGGCTCTAAAGTGCCTTGAGATTTTGGCCAGTCATGAAAAATGTTGTATAAATGCAAATCTCTCCATATCCTCTTGAAAAAATAGAGAGCTGGAGCAGTGGATGACAACTTGAAAATTCTGGAGGATGACGGTCTACCTTTATTCCCTGAATGTACTGGATGGGTTGTGAATTATGAAGTTATTATAGCACAGGCGGCCATTTGGCCCATCAAATCCGTGTCAAAAGGTGTTCATTACTGACACACAGTTACCTGGGGAGCTTCTGTTGGCTGCTGTTTAGAATATTTACCTCATGTTCCTCACAGCATTCGCTGATGACACCACCGTAGTGGGTCGGATCTCAAACAACAACAGTAAAGCGTACAGGAAGGAGATAGACGGCTTAGCGGAATGGTGTGAAGATAACAATCTCTCCCTGAATGTCAGCGAAACAAATGGGGCTGGTCGTTGATTTCAGGAAGCAGAGTGGAGGAAATTACAGAGAGTTGTGAACGCAGCCCAGTTCATCACGAAAACCAGCCTTCCATCCATTGACTCCAGCTATACTTACCGCTGCCTCAGGAAAGCAGCCAACATAATCAAAGACCCCTCCCATCCGGGTTATACCTTCTTCCCACCCTCTGCTGTCAAACAGAGGACACAAGAGTTTGAAAACACATACCAACAGATTCGAGAACAGCTCTTTCCCCCACTCTTATCAGACTTATGAATGGACCTCTCACATATTAGAGTTGATCTTTCTCAGCACCTTCTCTGTAGCTGTAACTACATTCTGCATTCTGTTCTATTACCCTGATATACTTCTGTAAGGTATGATTTATCTGGTTAGCATGAAAAACAATACTTTTCACTGTGTCTCAGTACATGTCACAATAATAAATCAAATCAAACCAAAATAAGAAAGAAGCACCCAGCGACATTGGCTCCTCCCTACTTTTCCAAAACTTCATTGTGGCCAACTGTGAATTACTGATAGCAAACATCCATTTCAAACAGTCCTGAAAAATCCAAGCCTGCCTGGGAGGACAGTGAATATTCTTTCCTGGTACAAGCTTGTCATTTATTTCTCAGGAGAACCATGAGAGTTTGCCCCCTCATGTGTCTTATGTCTGTTTGGCCCCTTAAGGCACAGGGATTCCAAATGGTCAGTTTCATATTTGTTTGTGGAGGACACTGGGTTCATCAGTAATTAACGACTCAGCATCTGTATCACTGTGAAGGGGAGGTGTTGGAGATCATTCTCAGAACAATCGCCTCAAATGAAAGGCAAGCTGTTACTTAACTGCGTAGGGACTCAGTTAAATTTGTTTTGTTCTGTTATGATACAGGGTCTGACCACAGTTGAGCGCTGTTTTGCAAATCTCGTGCACTATAACAGAAGCAGTTGTTCATGGGGCACAGACAAAATCAGAAATATAATGTGCGTACCTTATTATCACGGCTTGCAATGAATGGTTGGGTGTCATTATTCAAATAGCTCATTTGAACCCAATGGACTCCAATTAGACAATCTTTGCTTGTCTAAGTGCAAGTTGTGTTGCATTTTTTGGTGGTATCTCATTGCGAGGCTCAGTGAGATTTCTCCTTACCAAACATGCTTCATGAACTGCTTACCCCATTCCATGGCTTCCCTCATGTCCAATCTTATCACCATTGACCCACACGTCACTCCCAGAACAACTGTCCCCTCACCAGATATCCATGGAAACACCAGCATCCCTGATGCCCGTGCCATCTTTGAGTCGATGTTGTGCCCCCTGGTGAACACTGGCATTCTGAAGCTGCCCTATTCAGTGATGGACAAAGGTAGAACGTGTTGGAGGAGAGGATGATGGGACAGGATGTGAAGATGTTGGAGAAGAGGCTGATGGGATGGGATGTGGAGATGTTGGAAAAGGGATTGACGGAACAAGATGGGAAGATGTTGGAGAGGGGATGATGGAATGGGAAGTGGAGGTGTTGGAGAAGCGGATGATGGAATGGGATGTGGAGATGTTGGAGAAGCGGATGATGGGACAGGATGGGAAGATGTTGGAGAAGGGGATGATGGGATAGGATGTGGGGATGTTGTAGAAGTGGATGATGGGACAGGCTGGGAAAATGTTGGAGAAGGGGATGATGGGATGGAATGTGGACATGTTGGAGAAGGGGATGATGGGACAGGATGGGAAGATGTTGGAGAAGGGGATGAAGGGACGGGATGCAAAGTTGTTGGAAAAGCGGATGATGGGACAGATTGGAAGATGCTGGAGAAGGGGATGATGGGATGGGATGTGAAGGTGTTGGAGAAGGGGATGATGGGATGGGATGTGAAGATGTTGGAGAAGGGGATGATGAGATGGGATGTGGAGATGTTGGAGAAAGGGATGACGAGATGGGATGTGAAGATGTTGGAGAAGAGGAAGATTGTGCTGTGATTCTCTAACAGGGAGCTATTGAGTGTCTGGTACAGAGGAGGGATGGTTCCCTTCCATGGGGACCAGCAGAGGAGGCCATGTAACCAGACTCTGGCCTGAGTTTGCCACCTGAGTCTTCCCCATCTTCAGGGTGTGGACGACCGGCCAGCAGTGCTGTAATTAGGTCAATGAGCTTCTCCACTGTGCCAGGGAAGTGCCACACACTCCACCCTGTACGACACCTCATCTTCACTCTATCTCTGGTACTGTGCCCACCTCCCAACAAGGCGCACGCTCTGCCATTCTCACTGTTACTTGCAGCATCTTCCATCTCCCTCTGTCACCAACCCCGTTGCTCAGGCTAACCCTCCAGACCACCAGGCTCCAATGCTGAACAGGCCCACTCCACCCCAGCTGTGGAACCAGGGCCTACACTGTGACCTGGTGGGAGGGAAAGAAAGAATCGTAGCTGTTGACTACATTATGTTGGAACATTGCACTGTTTGTGAAGGATCACCATGTGTAAATGTTATTGTTCTGGCTCTGGATTTTGTTATGTAGCCCCCAAACATAGCTGTTCCATCATGATGCCAAACTTTGGCCAGACAGAATGCCTGCTGGATAGATGTCTGTGTTCAGAGCCTGCTGTAGCATGTAGAAACAAGAGGAACAAGGTGTATACAGGACTATGGGCCCCATTGTACCATAGCCCCCTCATTTGACAGTCTCCCTGTTCTGTTTGTTATCTCTGTCCAAAGATGTGCAGGCTAGGTGGGTTGGCCATGCTAAATTGCCCATAGTATCCAGGGGTGTGTGGGTTATAGGGGGATGGGTCTGGGTGGGATGCTCCAAAAGTCGGTGTGCACTTGTTGGGCCGAAGGGCCTGTTTCCACACTGTAGGGATTCTATGATTCTGTGTGTTGGTGGGTCAGCAATGACTGGGGCAGAGAGACATGTAGCACACAGTGAGATTTTGCATTCGGATAGCCAGCCATTAGGGAGTTTGCAGGTCAATACTGGGTACAGTGCATGTGTCTGGGTGCAATGTTCTTGCCCTCTGTAGGACCCTCACATTTTTGGTCCTGCAGCGTCCTTCCATGAAGAGACTTACCTGCTGCCCATGGCTATTTTCTTTCACCTTGTGTACTTTCAATTCCCAGTGACAAAGAGCACTCTTTGGCCTGTGGCTTCCAGCCTCAATGTGTTAGTGAGGACTCTAATTGCCCAGGGGGCAGTTAAGAGTCAACAACATTGCCGTGGGTATGGAGTCACATGGAGGCCAGGCCAGGTAAGGATTGTAGTTTCCTTCCCTAAAGGACATTAGTGAACCAGATAGGTTTTTCCTGAGAGTCGATAATGATTATCATCAGATTATTAATTCCAAATTTTTCTTTAGATCCAAATTACACCATCCGCTGTGGTGGGCTTTGAACCCAGGTCCCCAGATCAATACCAGAGTTTCTGGGTTAATAATCTCATGATATTACCACTTGGCCATTGCCTCCCCTTTGAATACCGTTGCCCTCTTCACAATTATCATACACCCTTCCCCCTAGTCTTCAATCCCGACAAATAGGTCTCTGAGTCTCATTCCCATCCCCTCTCTCCTTAGCTTTGGTGGGCAGATTAAAGAACAAAGAAAATTTACAGCCCAGGAACAGGCCCTTCGGCCCTCCAAGCCTGTGCCGATCCAAATCCACTGTCTAAACCTATCGCCCAATTCCTAAGGATCTGTATCCCTCTGCTCCCCACCTACTCATGCATCTGTCCAGACGCACCTTAAATGAATCTACCGTGCCTGCCTCTACTACCTCTGCTGGCAATGCGTTCCAGGCACCTACCACCCTCTGTAAAGTACTTCCCGCGTGTATCCCCCTTAAACTTTTCTCCTCTCACCTTGAACACGTGACCCCTCGTTATTGACTCCCTCACCCTGGGAAAAAGCTTATCTCTATCAACCCTGTCTATACCCTTCATGATTTTGAAGACCTCAATCTCCTTTTTTCTAATGAAAACAATCCTAACCTACTCAACCTCTCTTCATAGCTAGCACCTTCCATACCAGGCAACATCCTCGTAAACCTTCTCTGTACCCTCTCCAAAGCTTCCACATCCTTTTGGTAATGTGGCGACCAGAACTGTACACAGTATTCTAAATGTGGCCGAACCAAAGTCTTGTACAATTTTAACATGACCTGCCAGCTCTTATACTCAATACCCCGTCCGATGAAGGCAAGCATACCATATGCCTTCTTGACCACTCTATCCACCTGTGAAGCCACCTTCAGGGTACAATGGACCTGAACTCCCAGATCTCTCTGCTCATCAACTTTTCCCAAGGCTCTTCCGTTTACAGTATAGTTTGCTTTAGAATTAGACCTCCCAAAATGCATCACCTCACACTTGCCCGGATTGAACTCCATCTGCCACTTCTCCGCCCAACTCTCCAGTCTATCTATATTCTCCTGTATTCTTTGACAATCCCCTATGCTTTCTGCTACTCGCCCAATCTTCGTGTCATCTGCAAACTTACTGATCAGACCCATTATGCCTTCTTACAGATCATTTATGTATATCACAAACAACAGTGGCCCCCCCAGCACTGATCCCTGTGGAATACCACTGGTCACCTTTCTCCATTTCGAGAAACTCCCTTCAACTACTACTCTCTGTCTCCTGTTGCTCAACCAGTTCTTTATCCACCTAGCTAGAACACCCTGTACACCATGTGACTTCACTTTCTCCATTAGTTTGCGATGGGGAACCTTATCAAACGCCTTACTAAAGTCCATGTAGATGACATCTACAGCCCTTCCTTCATCTATCAACTTGGTGACTTCCTCAAAGAACTCTATTACGTTAGTAAGGCATGATCTCCCCTGCACAAAACCATGTTGCCTATCACTGATAAGCCCATTCTTTTCCAAATATAAATAGATTCTATCCCTCAGTACCTTCTCCAGCAACTTTCCCACCACTGACGTCAGGCTTACTGGTCTGTAGTTACCTGGAATATCCCTACTACCCTTCTTGTACAGGGGGACAACATTAGCAACTCTCCAGTCCTCCGGCACTTCACCTGTGTTTAAGGATGCTACAAAGATATCTGTCAGGGCCCCAGCTATTTCCTCTCTCGCCTCCCTCAGCATCCTGGGATAGATCCCATCCGGTCCTGGGGATTTGTCCACCTTAATATCCTTTAGCCTACCCAACACATCTTCCCTCCTTATGTCAACGTGATCCAGAGTAAACAAACTTCTATTTCTAATTTCAACATTCATCATGTCCCTCTCCTCAGTGAACACTGATGCAAAGTAATCATTGAGAATCTCACCCATTTTCTCAGGTTCGACACAAAACCTTCCTTCCTTATCCTTTAGTGGACCAACCCTTTCTCTAGTTACCCTCCTGCTTCTTATATATGAATAAAAGGCCTTGGGATTCTCCTTAATTCTGTTTGCTAAAGTTATTTCATGACCCCTTTTAGCCCGCTTGATTCCTCATTTAAGATTGGTCCTACTCTCCCGATATTCCTCCAAGGACCGTTCTGTTCTTAGCTGCCTGGACCTTATGTACGCTTCCCTTTTTCTCTTGGCTGGTCGCACGATTTCTCCTGTCATCCACGGTTCACGAATCTTTCCTTTCCTATCTCTTGTTTTCAAAGGGACATGCCTATCCTGCACTATCTTCAACCTATCTTTGAAAGCCTCCCACATATCAAATGTGGACTTCCCTTCAAATAGCTGTCCCCAATCCACATTTCCCAGCTCCTGCCGAATTTTGATATAATTGGCCTTGGCCCAGTTTAGTATTCTTCCCTTAGGACCACTCTCATCTTTGTCTACGAGTATTCTAAAACTTACAGAATTGTGGTCACTATTCCCAAAGAAATCCCCCACTGCAACTTCTACCACCTGGCCTGGCTCATTCCCCAACACTAGGTCCAATATGGCCCCTTCCCTAGTTGGACTATTGACATACTGCTCTAGAAAACTTTCCTGGGTGCTCCTTACAAATTCTGCCCCATCCAGACCTCTGACACTAAGTGTATCCCAGTCAATGTTGGGAAAATTAAAATCTCCCATCACCACCACCCTGTTACCTCTCCATCTTTGCATAATCTGTCGACCTATTTGTTCTTCTACCTCACGCTCACTGTTGGGAGGCCTGTAGTACAGCGCCAACAATGTAACTGCACCCTTCTTATTTCTCAGCTCTACCCATAATGCCTCACTGCTCAAGCCCTCCATCGTGCCCTCCTTTAGCACAGCCGTGATATCATCCCTGACCAGCAATGCCAGATCCTACAGGCAGAGCATGGCTCACCCGTTGAAGCTTCTAACCGTACAGTCTCAGCCCCCAACTGATGCCTGTCTATCTCCCCGACTTCAATTTTCTTCCTTGACACCCCCACTCCCTCCCCCAGTAATGTCAACTATGGAGCCACAGAGTTGACAATAAGCCAGAGCCTGGTCTTGCACAAACTTTGTCAAAGCCCAAGACGCTTAGACTCCAATCAAACTCTGCTCAGTGTGTCCTTTCGTTCACATTCATTATCAAAAAGGCACATTAAAAATACATCTTTCAACTTTCTTTAAATAACTGCTGGAAAGGGGGTGTGGTTTGCAAATGACTCACTGGCTTTTTTGCATCACCCACCATCCCCCAGGCTTCCCTTTTACCCAGAACTGCAGCTAACATGACCCTCCATCAGCGTCTCTCTCTGTCCCTCTCTCTCTTTCTGTCTGATTCTCCCGCTCTTTGTTTACATGTTAAAAACCTTCTTTGAGACCATTATGTGAGTCACTCCCACCACAAACCTCGGCTTCTGTACTTTTACATTCACCGCCCCCATCTTGGCCTGTTAATTTTTCTCCTATCAGCCACTTCTTTGTTTTAATGCACACCGTCTATACCAATAAATGAAGTACGGGCCTACAGCTCAGGCTTCAGGGCACTACCCCGGCAACAGAGGAGGCCCACAGGCAAGGAGGATTGAGTAAGAAAAATTCCCCTGGCTAAGTGAAGCGCATTAAGCTCATTTTTCACGGAGGAGGCATTTGGATGGAGGCATTCTAAATCACAGACAATCGAGCTAAACCTCTCAAATCATAATTGGCACATGGTCTTTCAATTTGTAACAATAACTTTCTTAGTAATGACTATTGAGAGAAGACAGAAGGATTAAACATGGCTATTAGGAAGAATTGAGATTGGCAGAATTTCCCAACAGGGATTGTGGCATTGGCGTATATAATAAATTAAGGACACTGTTGAAACAGTTAATTGCCTGAGCTCTTAAAGACTTAAAAAGATGTTCTGCCCGAGACAAAGTAGGCCGAGAAAAAGGAAGATGAATGAAATTAAGAATTTGAAGGCACCTGGTTTTAAGTTATTGAGTGAATGATGTCATGGCTCGTGTCGGTTCAGTAGTTTTTGGCAGTGACATCCAGAATGTGAAAGAAACTAATAAGACCCAAGGGTTTGATCTAATACAGTAAATCTCTTATCTTCTCTCAACAGCAAAGCATTATAGCACAGGAAACATACAATTATCATCCATAACATCAGTACCACAGGAAATATATTTTGTAAAAGCTCCTGTGGTTATTAATCGTTCTTTCGTACACAGAGAAAAAAATATTTAAAATCTACATCGGCTCCAACTTCAAGAAATACAACTTATTTCTTTCGTGAAACAAATGGGTGGATTTTCAAGTTTTTCAGATTTTTTTTCATGCGTGTATCTTAATGAGGGCAACCCCTTTTTCTCTTCACTTATGGGATTTGTGTGTCACTGGCTAGGCAGCATTTACTGCCCATCCCTAATTACCCAGAGGGCAGTTAAATGTCAGCCACATTGCTGTGGGTCTGGGGTCACATGTAGGCCAGACCAGGTAAGGATGGCAGTTTCTTTCCCTAAAGGGCATTAGTGACCCAGATGGGTTTTTCCCCAACAATGGTTAATTCCAGATTTTTATTGAATATAAATTCCACTATCTGCCATGGTGGGATTAACGAACCCAGGACCCCAGAACATTACATGGATCTCTGGATTAACAGTTCAGCGATAATTCCACTAGACTATCACCTCCCAGCACAAGCCTCTCTGTTTTTATAATCTATGGGATGTAGGCAGTACTGGCAATTTGATGCCCTCCCTAAATTTTCCCCTGTACCAAGTGGTTCACTAGGCCCTTTCAGAGGGCAGTTAGGGGTCAACCACATCGCTGTGGGGTTTGGAGTTACAGGTAGGCCAGATCAGGTAAGGACGGCAGATTTCCTTCCCTAAAGGGCATTAGTGACCTAGGTGGGTCTTAAGTCAATTGATAATAGTTTGATGGTGACCATCACTGAGAAGAATCTTTAATTCCAGACTTTTATTCATTGAATTCAAATCTCTCCAGCTGTTGTGGTGAGGTTTGAACCCATGAGCATTAATTTGCAAGCCCAGTGACTTTCCACCAGCATTGATGGTGTTAGCCACAAATGTAGCCAATCTGAATGCCAAGATTTATTCAATTTGATGTCCCACAGTGAAAACGGTGAATGAAGCTTTCCTTCCTCTTCTTTCGATATTAACACCTCTCTCCAAACTCTGCCAATGATTTCACGCCTTACTTCATCTCACCCGAATACTGTTGCTCCTTAAGCATATGCAAGATGGCATGGGAAGCCATTTGGTCCATCTGACTTGCAACTGTGCACACTGTTCCCTCTAACCTGTCACAGATTCTATCCCCTGCCAGCACCAATGAATTTACCCAATGCGTTGCCTCCGAAGGATTGAGAAAACGAATTCCATCCCATTTATTAGAGGGATCATCCAACAATAACAATTTGAATTTATTGAACAGCCTCAATGTTGTGAAGCCTTCCAAACCATTTCACAGCAGAATTATCAAGTAAACATCAGGTGATTTTCAGGCAAAACTTCTAAAAGCTTTGTCAAAGTACTAGTTATAAGAGGCACTGTAAAAGAGGAAGGAGAAATAGAGAGATGGAGAAATCTTGGGAGGGAATTTCAGAGCTTGGGGCCTAAGCAACTGATAACGTGGCCTCCCATTGAAGAACAATTGTGATTGGTGATACTCATGAGGACAGATTTAGAGGGACACAATTATTTGGGGTGGGGGTGTGGGGGTGTGAGGGATAAAAGGTACTGCAGATGCTGGAGAATCCGAGATAATAAGCATGGGGCTGGATGAACACAGCAGGTCAAGCAGCATCATAGGAGCAGGAAAACTTGACGTTTCGGGCCTAGACCCTTCATCAGAAAAAAAATGATGAAGGGTCTAGGCCCGAAACGTCAAGCTTTCCTGCT
>JAHRHZ010000034.1:6076712-6134664 GCA_024137785.1 Ginglymostoma cirratum | reverse complement strand
CCTTGTCCCCATACCCTTCATCAGAAATGATTTCTGATGAAGGGTTTAGGCCCGAAACGTCAAGTTTTCCTGCTCCTATGATGCTGCTTGACCTGCTGTGTTCATCCAGCCCCATGCTTGATATATTTCTCACCCTATTCTCCTGCCTTGTCCCCATACCCTTGACCCCTCACTAACCAAAACCTATTGAAACTGTCCTAGATACACCCAATGTCTTGGCCTCCATAACCTTCTGCAACAATGAGTTTCACAGAGTCACCACCCTCTGGTTGAAGAAACTCCTCCTCATCTCAGTTTTAAAGGGTCATCCCTTCACTCTGAGGCTGTGCCCTTGGGTCCTAGTCTCTCCTACATCTTCTCCATATCCACTCTATCCAGGCCGCTTAGTATTCTGTAAGTTTCAATCAGATCACCCCTTATCCTTTTAATGTCCATCAAATACAGATCCAGAGTCCTCAACCACTCCTTATATATGACAAGCCCTTCATTTTTCTAAACCTCTTCTGGACCCGCTCCAAGATCAGTATATCGTTCCTTTGACGTGGGGTGCAAAATTGCTCACAATATTCCAAGTTTGTTCTGACCAGAGCCTTATACAGCCTCCGGAGTATATCCCTGCTCTTGTATTCTAACCGTCTTGAAATTAATGCTTACATTGAATTTGCCTTCCTAATTGCCAACTGAATCTGCATGTTAACCTTAAGAGAATCTTGAACTAAGACTGGCAAGTCAACTTCAGATTTCTGAAGCCTTTCCCCATTTAGAAAATAGTCTCTGCCTCTATTCTTCTCTCCAGAGTGCATAATCTCACAATTTCCCATATTGTATTCCACAGGGAAAATCCATCTGGGTCACTAGTGTCCTTTAGGGAAGGAAACTGCCATCCTTACCTGGTCTGGCCTACATCCAATCCAGACCCACAGCAATGCAATTAACTCTTAACTGGGTAATTAGGGAGAGGCAAATAATATTCTTAGCCAGTGATGTCCTCATCTCCTGAATGAATAAACAAACTGTCACTTGTTTTCCCACTTGCCTGGCCTGTCCAAGTCTTTCTGCAGCTGCCTGCTTCCTCAACACTACCTGTCCCTCCACTTATCTTTGTGTCATCTGCAAACTTAGCTAAAATGCCCACAGTTCCATTGTCCAGATTGTTATTGTATAATAGTAGTTGTCCCAACACCATTAGTCAATGACTGCCATCCTGAAATAGACCCCTTTAAACCCCACTCTCTGCCTTCTGCCAGTCAGCCAATTCTCTATCCATGCCAGCACCTTGCCCCTAACACCATGGGCTCTTACCTTATTTAGCAGCATCCTGTGTGGCACCTTGTCAAAGGTCTTCTGGAAATCTGAATAGATCACGCCCACTGGCTCTCCTTTGTCTAACTTGCTCATTACCTCCTCAAAGAATTCTAACAGCTTTGTCAGGCATGATCTCCCCTTGCCAAAGCTGTGCTGACTCAGCCTATTTTACCATGCACTTCCAAGCGACCTGCAGTCTCATCTTTAATAATGGGCTCTAAGATCTTACCAACGACCGAGTCTGGCTAAATAGCCTAGAGCTTTCTGTCTCCTGCCTCTCCCCCTTCTTAAACAGGGGCATTACAGTACCATTTTCCAGTTCTCTATGGCCTTCCCTGACTCCAGGGATTCCTGAAAGATCACGAGCAATGCCTGTACAATCTCGTCAGCTATGTCCTTCAGAACTCTGGGGTGTAGTCCATCTGATATGAGTGATTTAGCCACCTTCAGACATTTCAGCTTCTCCAGCACCTTCTCCTCACTGACGGCCGCTACACTTATCCCTACTCCCCGACTGTCTTGAAGCTCTGGCGTGTTATTCGTGTCTTCCACCATGAAGACTGATGCAAAGTATCTGTTCAGTTGCTCCACCATTTTTTTGTGCCCTATTATGAATTCCCCAGCCTTATTTGCCAGTGATTCAATGTCCAATTTTATGTCTTTTATCTTTTATCTATCTAAATAAAAACTCTTACAATCTTCATTTATATTACTAGCATTTCATATATACTTGCAGTATGTACATATACCACAAACTTATCTGATGTTAGGCCTGATTTCTCGCGTGATCGTTGTATGTCTTATATGTAATGCTGCTATCTATTACATAATATTGAATAAACCTATTTGCTGTTCTTCAAGAACATTGCCAGGATGTCGCCTGAGCACCCTTCCCTAGGTGGTACCAGTAGCCTACACTACTCTGAAAAAAAACACTGGCATTGGAGGCAGTCCAGAGAAGGTTCATTAGGTTGATCCTGGGTATGGAGGGACTACCTTACGAGGAAAGGTTGAGTAGGTTAGGCATGTATTCATTGGAGTTTAGAATAATGAAAGACATCCATATTGACACATTCAAGATTCTTAGAGGACTTAACAGGTTAGACATGGAAAGGTTATTTTCCCTTGTTCCTGGGAGAGTGTAGGACCAGAAAGTAAGGCGTCCCACTTTTAAGATAGAGATGAGGAGGAATTTCTTCTCTTAGACGATAGTGAATCTGTGGAATTCCTTACCGCAGAGGGCTGTAGGGATTGGGTCATTAAGTATATTCAAGGCTGAAATAGATTTTTTTAATCAGTAGGGGATTATGGGGAAAAGGCTGGAATGTGGAGTTGAGGATTATCAGGTCGGTCATGATCTCGCTGAATGCCGGAGCAGACTTGATGGGCTGAATGGCTTACTTCTGCTGCTACATCCTGCCAAAGATTGTGGAAAGATCTGAGACCACTCTGAATAAAGTGTGTGTGTCTCGAGATGTCAGTCCATGACACAACACATAACCACGGGCCAATTTATCAGTTTGGTTTTGAAACTGTATTTGGAGACCATCTCTATAAGCGCAGCCTTTATTACAATTTATGCAACATGTACTGCAGTTTAACGACAAATTCATTTACAAGGCCATTTTTAACCAGCCCATAAAAGATGACTTTGGCTCTCAGTGTATCGTTGGAGAATATGTGAAAGTGCCTCAGGTAATTCTTAACGGTGAGTGGCTTTGTTGATGTACGGCTCTTAATGATGTGGTTCTGAGGGGATAAGGGTGATTTCTCAGAATTATACTGTCCTTTTATATGAGAGTTGTAAATTAGGAATCATATTCTGAATTTACTGCAGTTCCAGATTAAAATATACCTTGTAGGGAAAGCCGTACTGCAGAATAAGAATGCCCATTTCCCGTTGCCAATTTTATTTAAAGACTGATTTAAAAAATGAAATTAATTTGAAAAAAGGCAAACGTTCCCTGAGGGTTTTAAAAAGACCATAAAATCACAAGGAGTAGAAGCAGGAGTGGGCCATTCAGTAGATCAAGCCTGCTCAGTCATTCAATGGGATTGTGGCTGATCAAATTATAGCCTCCACACCATTTTACCCTCACAAACCTTTGTCTCCTTGTACACCAAAAAATCTGTCCAACACGGCATTAATATACTCAACAGTCCAAATTCTAATGTTTTCTGCAGAAGAGAATTCCACAGATCAACAACTGAGTGAGAGAATAAATTCCTCCTCATTGCCATCCTAAATGGGAGATCCTTAATGTTTTATACTGTACCTTCCTAATTCTCGACTCCTCCACCTTCCAGTTTGTCCATTGCCAGTTGTTAGAAAAACCCATCTGGTCACTAATGTCCTTTGGGGAAAGAAACTGCCATCCTTACCTGGTCTGGGCCTACGTATGACTCCAGACCTACAACAACGTGGTTGACTCTCAACTGCCCTCTGGGTAATTAGGGATGGGCAATAAATGCTGCCTGGTCAGCGATGCCCCCATCGTGTGAATGAATAATAGACACTCACCAGTAACAGTTACAAGAATACCAAATTTTGAAGGCAACATTAACTTACGTTACAATTTATACTGTTGCTCCCTTTGAGACATGGTATTCTTGTGATTGCATACTGATAAATGCAAGACAAAGTAACTTTGACAAAATGTCACTTTTTCAGCAATACTGTGCCATTAAATGATCCAATAATTATTAAGGTGAGTGAAGCGACGTGGGCTCAGTTTTGACTACCATAGATGGGCATCCACTAAAATCTTAGCCATGTCTACTTACATTTGACTCTATGATTCTCCAAAGGCTGTGAATTTGAGTTCAGCCAAGGCCAGCTGAGATCTCACTTACTAACCAACAAGATGGCAGCAGGACTGGCAGCATCTGTGAAGGAGAAAACAGAGTTAACATTTCGGGCCCGGTGACCCTTCCTCAGAACTGAGTTCAGCCGACCCGAAATGTTAACTCTGTTTTCTCCTTCACAGATGCTGCCAGACCTTCTGAGCTTTTCCAGCAACTTTGTTTTTGTTCCTGATTTACAGCATCCACAGTTCCTTTGGTTTTTATTTAAGATGGCAGCAGGATATGTCGCTCCATTCTGCTCGACGGTTCTCTTTCTCTTTCTTTCTTTGTCCTTCCTTTTTTAAATTTCTCCCTTCTTCTCTCTCCCTCTGTACTAATTCTATCCCGTCCCAACCCCTTTTAACTACCTGCCTAAGGAGTCAGGAGGGAGCTGGGTGGCGACTGGGAACCACGTGGCAGGAGCTGAACGCGCGGGTTGTGTCCTGCAGTGATGGCGGATGGAACGTGGGCCGGAGCGATGGTAGCGCATCAAGAGTGGACTGCCAAGAGTGGGCTGGTGATGCAGCAGTGATGAGATTGGCTCAGGAAGGCAGCCTGGAGCAGGAGGCATGGTGAGGGCTGGAAAGCCTGGAGCGGAGACTGCAGTGGAAATGAAAGTTGGACTCTGTTAAGTTATCTTTCATTTTCTAATCTGATTCTAAGTTAAAGTGCATGGCGCCAAGTATGTACGGCGAAGGCACACACTTTTCACTGTATTTTTACATTGAACACACATGACAATAAATGATTCAATTCCATTCAATTCACTCTCAGATAATTTGGAAGAGCAGGGAGGTTCTATCTCGTGTCCTGGATAATAGTTATCCCTCAATCGACATTGTAAAAAAATTCAAATTACCTGGTTAGCCTTAGGAAACAAGTGGGAGGATGATGGCCTCGTGGTATTATCTCTAGTCTGTTAATCCAGAGACCCAGGCAATGTACTGGGGACTTGTGTGTGAATCTTATCACATCAGATGGCGGAATTTGGACTCAACAAAGATTTGGAATTTAGAGTCTGATGATTTCATCCAATGATGCCCATGAATCCATTGTTGGGAACAAGTCCCTCTATTTCACTAATGTCCTTCAGGGAAGGAAACTGCTTACTACATGTGACTCCAGATCCACAGCAACGTGGTTGCCTCTTAACTGCCCTCTGGGCAATTAGGGGTGGACAATAAATGGTAAAGGCCATTAGTGAAGTCGATGGGTTATTACAATAGTGGAAAATGGTTAATGGAAAATCATTAGGCCAGCTCTTTATCACATTCAACTTTCACTATCTGCAATGGTGGGATTCGACCCTAGATCCTCAGAACATTAACCTGTAGTTCTGGATTACGAGCCAAGTGACTCTACCACAGTCTCTCTGTTCAGGAGCTCCTTAAAAGCTACCTCTTTGACGAAGGATTTGGTCAGCTTCCTTAATATTTCCTTATGTGGTTAGTTCTCAGTGTTTGTTTGCTGCTGCTTTTGTCTGGACTTGGGATGTTTTACAACATTATAGACCCCAAATCAATGCAAGTTGTTGTTGTAAGCGACTGACAGTCCATGGCCCTTGCCAGTCAGTTGCCGCGATCTATCATCTTCACCCAGTTGAAGATAATTAATGTGACTTCGCACTATCTGCATCATGAGGACAAATAAAACAACCCCATTCAATAAACCGAAGCCTCCAGCGCTCTGCCTTATATTTCTACTTTGGCAACATGTTGAAAGGCTGTTTTCTCGTTCTTTATTCATTCACAGGATGTGTGCATTGCTGGCAAAACCAGAATTTGTTGCCCATCCCTACATGCCCTTGAGGGCAGTTATGAGCCAATGGCTGTGGCTTAGTAATCACATGTCGACCAGATTGGGTAAGGATGGCAGGTTTCCTCCCTTAAATGACATTGATGACCTGATTGGGTTTTTATGGCAATTGGTAATCTAACTACCTCCCATTGACTTTCAATGGTGTTACTATCACTGAATCCCCCACTATCAACATCCTGGGGGTTACCATTGACCAGAAACTCACCACATAAAAACAGTGGCTACAAGAGCATGTCAGAAGCTACAAATGCTGTGTCAAGTAACTCACCTCCTGACTCCCCACCATCTACAAGGCACAAGTCAGGAGTGTGATGGAATACTCCCCACTTGCCTGGATGAGTGCAGCCCCAACAACACTCAAGAAGCTCGACACCATCCAGGACAAAGCAGCCCACATCCACAAACATCCATTCGCTCTACCACGGATGCTCAGTAGCAGCAGGTGGGTAGCATCTACAATGTTGAAATACTTTTTCAACAAGGTTGAAATACTTTTTGCAATTACTCATTTCGCAAAATACTTTTAAAACAGTTCTTGATCCGTTTATGAGCATGAACAGTTTCTCCCTATCCAGTCTTTCTAGGAGCCTCACGACTTTGCAAATATCTATGAAATCTCCCCTCAGCTTTCCCTTTACCGAAGAAAACTGTCCCAACTTCTCCAATGTATCCTCATAACTGAAGGGTTTCAGCCTTGGGACCAATCTGGAAATGCACTTTTCCAATGCATTCACATCCTTTTTACAGTGTGGTACCCATAACTGTATACAATACTCCAACTGGCTTCCAACCAGTATCTTATACAGGTTCATCAGAACCTCTTTGCTCTTATGCCCCTATTTATGAAGCCTAGTTATACCAAACAGTTTATTAATAGCTCTCTTTTCAAGTCCTGCTACCTTTAATGAATGATGTACGTATGTACCCAGCTCCCTCTGCGCCTGTACATTCTTTAGAACAGTACATTTTCTTTAATGCAGTCTCTCGTTGCTCTTTGTACTAAAGTGTACCATCTCATACGTCTCTACATTGGGATTCATCTGCCATCTTTCCACAGACTCCCCCAATGTAACAATGCCCCATAAATGGGCAGCATGGTGGCTCAGTGGTTGGCACTGCTGCCTCAGAGTGCCAGGGACTGTTGGGTGACAGTGTGTGTGGAGTTTGCACATTGTCCTCTTGTCTGCGTGGGTTTCCTCCAGGTGCTCCGGTTTCCTTCCCACAGTCCAAAGATGTGCAGGGTAGCTGGATGAGCCATGGTAAAATCCCCAGGCAGTGTTATGGGGGGTTGGGTGGATGGGATGCAGGGACACAACTTAGTGCCAGGCCGAGAGCGTAGAGAGGCCGGGACATCAATTAGTGCTGCCTGGAAATAGATATCCCTCCCTTTTGAATCTTCTCCTACAGAGTGTCCATAAGAACATAATGTAAGAACAGAAGAACTTGGAGCAGGAGTAGGCCATTCAGCCCATTGAGCCTGCTCCATTGTTGAATACTTCGTGATCTCTTCGTGGTCTCAACTCCACTTTCCTGCTTTCCATAACCCTTCAACCATAACTAATTAAAAAAAATCTGTCCATCTCTTTAGCATCTGATCATGGAGTACACTTACGGCTGGTAAGGTACACTGGCTAACCAGGGAGCGCATGGCTGGACGTATAAGAAACTGGGGATAAAACCATATGAGGAGACATGAGGTTCTGCTCATGCACTGGGTCACTGGACCAGTAATAACTCCTTGAGTTTTGGAAACTCTTCTGTCTAACCCGCTAACTGCTGTACTTAGATCCAGTTCTTCCACCTAAAGCATCTGTATGTTTCCAGCGATTCCTCTCAAACTTAGCAATTCCGGGCGATCATTACTCTGCAGTAACAATTTCGAATAAATCTTGTCTCCATGATGAATTGCACAGTTCTGGTGCTGGGAATGTATTTTGATAAAGCTTTTGGCAGTTCCTCGATAATTACAACAGCGCCATCAGAACGCCAACGCTGGCTGCGCTGGGGCCTCACCTGCAAATTGAGTCATTGTCATTCATCCCCCTCTCGCAAAGCATTAAAGGAAGAAAGACTTGCATTGATATAGCACCGTTCGCGACCTCAGGAAACCTCAAAGCACTCCACAGCCAGTGAAGTGTGATCACTAACATAATGTCAGATATATAGCTACCATTCAATGAGCAGAAAGCTCCCACAGACTGCAGTGTGATCAAAGCCCAGACACAGTGGCTCAGTGGTTAGCACTGCTGCCTCACAGAGCTAGGGACCTAGGTTTGATTCCACCCTCGGGTGACTGTCTGTGTGGGTTTTGTCTGGGTGGTCCAGTTTCCTCCAACAGTCCAAAGATGTGCAAGCTAGGTGGATTGGTCATGCTAAATTGCCTGTAGTTTTCAGGGATGTGTAGATTAGGTTGGTTACGGGGGGATGGATCTGGGTGAGATGCTTTGACGGTCAGTGTGGACTTGCTGGGTTGCAGTGCCTGTTTCCACACTGTAGGGATTCTGATTTTGCAGATAACAAGGGATAAATATTTACCAGGGCTTGGTTTTTTTTGGTGGTGGAGTGGGGGGAATTTGGTGGTAGTTTTTTGGAAATGCAGCCGTGGGATTTTTAACGTTCACCTGAGAGCGATGAGGGAGCCTCACTTCCAACTCTCACTTGAAAATTGCCACCGTTGACGCTACAGCTCTCTATCACTGGCTGCAATGGAGACCAACAGCCTCAGGCTTCAGTCTGTCCGGCTGGTTTTTCACTGTGCCACGGGTAAATTTGGAAGTGGGCCAGGGCACACAATGTCATTGCTGGCCTTTCTGCTTGCCCTTGGGCCTACTCAGGCCCTGAAGTTAATTTCCCCTTTATTCTTGTGGTGCTGGCGTCTCTGGCAAGATCAACATTTGTTGGCCATCTCGTAAACTCCTTACCGAGCAGAAATAGGCCATTTGGCCAATCATACCTGGGCCAACCCTCCAAAAAAACTACCCCACTCAGATCCTGATCCCACCCTATCCCTGTAACCCCACATTTACCATGGCCTGGACACTACAGGGCAATTTAACACCGTCAATCCACCTAACGTGCACATTTTTGGGAGGAAACCCATGCAGACACAGGGAGAACATGCAAACTCCACACAAGAGTCACTGAAGGCTGGAATCAAACCCAGGTCTCTGCCACTGTGAGGCAGCAGTACTAGTCACTGAGACACTGTGCTACCCACAACGGCCGTTGAACTGAGTGGCCTGTTAGGCTATTTCTAAGGCAGTTAGGCATGAAAAACATGTAAATGAACCATACTGGGAGGCACAGTGGTGGTGGAGCCACTGTAGCTAGTGCTCGGGCTCCTGAGTCCATTCACTCCAGTCCAGAGGTGCCCTTTTCTATCTCTGCATTAGTCTTTTCTCTTTATTTATTTTCCAGATGCCTTTTAAATGTCATAATTGCACCAGCCTCTACCACTTCCTCTGACAGCTCATTCCACACACGTATCATCCTGTGCATGAAAAAGTTGCCCCTTTTAAATCTTTCCCCTTTTACCTTAAACCTATGCCCTCTCGTTTTGGACTCCCCTACCCTGTGGAAAAGACGTTGACTATATCTATGCCCTTCATGACCTTATAAACGTCTATAAGGTCACCCCTCAGCCTCCGATGCTCCAGGGAAAATAGCCTCAGACTGTTCAGCCTCTCCCCATAGCCCAAACTCTTCCACCCTGGCAACATCCTTCTGAATCCTTTCTGCACTCTTTCAAGTTTAAAAACATCTGAACACATTATTCCAAAGGTGGCTGAACCAATGTCCTGTACAGCCACAATATGACCTCCCAACTCCTACGCTCAATGCACTTATTTAAGGAAGGATGAAAATGCAAAGTAGATGCATCAGAGGAGGTTTGCTAGATTAATACCTGGAATGAGTGAGTTGTCGTGTGAGGATCGACGGGACTCACTGGGCTTGTTTCCACTGATGTTTGGGATAGTAACTCGATTGAAGTGTACAATACCCTGAATGGCCTCAACAAGGTGAATGTGGAGTCCTGTTGTGAGTCCAGCCAAAACCCCTGGGTGCTCTACAAAATTACGGACTTTTTCTATCTGTGGTGGGGGGAAAGTGCTTTCACTCAGAGGCTTCTGTGACTTTGTAACTCTCTGCCTCTGGAGGATATTTTTAAAAGAGGTGGACAGATGGATGGACAGATGGATTCTAGTTCAGCAGGGACGTGGGGAGTGGGTTAGATGAGAATGTGGAATCTGGAACCCAGACAGATCTTACCGAATGGCAGAGGAGGCTCGAGGGGCTGAAGGGTGTACTTTTGTGCTGAATCCGAACATACATTGCTTTGGATCTGGAGTCACATGTAGGTCAGACCAGGTAAATGTGGCAAATTTCCTCCTCTAAATGCCGTCAATGAATAAGATGAGTCTTAAAAACAAGCCAGACTGAAACTAGCATTTAATTCCAGATTTATACATTGAAGTTGAAATCCAACAGCTGCTCTGGGTGGGATATGAACCTGCGCCCTCAGGGTAGGCCTTTGGACTTCTAATCCAGTGACTATTACCATGACACGACTATCTGTCACAGGGGTCACAGCCTAAGAATTAGGGGTAAGCCATTCAGGACTGAGATGAGGAAGAGTTTCTTCACTCAGAGAGTTGTGAACCTGTGGAATTCTCTCCCACAGGAAGCTGTTGGAGCCAGTTCATTAGATATATTCAAGAGGGAGCTGGAGGTGGCTGTTGTGGCTTAAGGGATCAAGGGGTAAGGAGAGAAAGCGGGAGTGGGATACAGTGACTGCATGAACAGCCATGATCATATTGAATGGTGGTGCAGGCTCGAAGGGCTGAATGGCCTACTCCTGCACTTGTTTTCTATGGTTGTATCTCCCCTAAACAATTCATGTGCTGATCAGAAAGCAAAACCAACTCCTTATCCAACAGGGTAATCCTTGATTGTCAGATGAGGAGTCATTTCTCCCCCTTGTTTTTGATATTTTTTGGATCCACTGAGGAGAAATGTTCAATGAAGATCCTTTTCAACATTGACCACCTAATTGCTGCAAGCCTTCGGGGTGGGGTGGAGGGCAGGGGCAGGTCACATAATGAAACCTCCGGGGGATACATTTAATTCCAGTTGGCAGCATGGCTATGCATCCCGGTTACAGGGCAACAGCCCAGGCGGTGAACCATCCACCTCCTGGAGAGAGAAAGGATGCATAGATTCAGCCCTGGTGCCCATTCCCTCTTACCCCCCAAACCTAGACCCTCCTACACTCAGCAGCAAGTTTTTTTAATTCGTTCGTGGGATTCGAGCATCACTGGCTAGGCAACATTTATTGCCCATCCCTAATTGCCCTGAAGGCAGTTAAGAGTCAACCATGTTGCTGTGGGTCCAGAGTCACATGTAGGCCAGACCAGGTAAGGATGGCAGTTTCCTTCCCTAAAGGACATTCGTGACCCAGATGGGTTTTTCCAACAATGTCGTCATTAGATTCTTAATTCAGGATATTTTGTTGAATTCAAATTCCATATGTGTCATGGCAGGATTCAAACCCAGGTCCCCAGATCATTATCTGGTTCTCTGGATTAACAGTCTAGCGATAATACCACTAGGCCGTCGCCTCCCCACGAAAGAGTGAGTGGGTAACCTATGCCAAGTATTCCCATGAAAATGGGCCAGTAATCCCTGATTAACTCTCCTCTCTCACCGTCAGAGATAAACCCATTTCCAGTTGCCCTGAAGCATCAGTTTCCTTTGGAGTCCAGGCAGCAACGGAGGTGAGGTTTTATAGGTAGGATCTCCTATTCCTTTACCTTGGAGCACATTGGCCAGATGGTGTGAGGTTGAAGGCTTCTTAGGACTAGATCAGAATTCTTGACTGCCTAATGCCTGAGAAAAGGAAAGGAAGAAGGGATTAATGTAGAAACATAGAAAACAGGTGCAGGAGTAGGCCATTTGGCCCATCAAACTTGCAGCACCATTCAATCATTGCTGCTCATGCAATCTTAATATCCCATTCTCGCTTGCTTCCCATACCCCTTGATCCCTTTAGCTGCAAGAGCCATGTCCAACTCCCTCTTGAATATATCTAATGAACTGGCCCCAACAGCTTCCTGTGGGAGAGAATTCCACAGGTTCACAACTCTCTGAGTGTAGAAATTCTTCCTCATCTCAGTCCTGAATGGCTTACCCCTAATTCTTAGGATGTGGCTCCTACTGCTGGACTTCACCAACATTAGGAACATTCTTCCAGCATCTCGCCAGTCCAGTCTCATCAGGATTTTATATGTTTCTATGAAATCTCCCTCATTCTTCTAAATTCCAGCGAATACAAGCACAGTAGATCTAATGTTTCCTCATATGTTTGTCCTGCCATCCCAGGAATCAGTCTGGTGAACCTTCCCTGGACTCCCTCAATAGCAAGAATGTCCTTTCTCAGACTAGGAGACCAAAACTGCACACATACTCGAGGTATGGCCTCACCAAGGCCCTGTATACCTGCAGCAAGACATCACTACTCTGATACTCAAATTCTCTCGCTGTGAAGGAGAACATGCCATTAGCTTTCCTTGCTGCCTGTGGAGCCAATCCTTAATGGCTGTCCAAAAACAAAAGCCGACTGGTACATAGAATTTTACAGCATTGATATATTCAGTGCAACCGTTCAATGCCAATTTTAAAAGGGAAATGGTTGGGCTTTGATTGCACTGGGGGGAATGTGATTGCCCAAGATGTGACATATAGTGGCTTGGTAGGATCGAACTGAAATGTTGTTGCAAAGCAAGACCTGGTGTCAACGGTTTTGATTTGCAGTCATCAGGACAGATGCAAGAATGCTAAATTTCACAATGCCAAATTTATAGCAATTTATAATTCGATTAACGCCATCAATGAATTTCAGTGCTAGGACAGTGTGAGGTACATGAACTGACTGGATCAAACTGCATTTTTCATTTCTTTTATGTCTACAACTGATGGTTGTTTGTAATTGACTGTGTACAGGCCATATTCAAGCAGCTTGTGCATCCATAACCAATCTAACATGTGATTCTGCAATTAGATAGCATCTGCCAAACAATCGCAAGTGTGCTAATAGATATATGAATGGACAAAGAGAATCAGTAATGTGTTTTTATTTAACTTTGCCGAGAGTAACATACATTGATACACAGGGACCTATTCTCTGCGAGCACAAGCACTCTATTAAAGTCTTTCACCTTCTTTTAATTACCAGTGAGTTTTAGGAGCCTATAGTTCCCCATTTCTCCCTTGAAAGCATCTTATTCAGATGCATTCCAGCTTGGTACAGCAACTGCTCTGCCCAAAACCGTCAGAGAGGTATGAACGCAGCCCAGTCCATCATGGAAACCAGCCTTCCTTTCAATGACGCTGTCTTACTTCCTGTCATCTTGGGAAAGCAGCAAACATCACCAAAGATGCCTCCCACCCTGGTTATACTCTCTTCCACCGTCTTCCATCAGGCAGAAGAAATAAAAGTTTGAAAACACGTACTAACAGATTCAAGTACAGTTTCTTTCCCGCTGTTACCAGACTTATGAATGAGCTTCTCACATACTAGAGTTGATCTTTCGCTGCACCCTCTCTGTAGCTGTAACATTACATTCTGCATTCTGTTCCATTAACCTGACGTACTTCTGTAGGTTAGCATGAAAAACAACACTTTTCACTGTATCTCGGTACACGACAATTATAAATCAAAAATAGCAACCAATCCAATAGGATTAGCCAATGAATCAACATCCTTTTCTTGTGTAGCATAAATTGTTGTGACGTTTGGAATTTGGAATTCTTGCATGTGTCCTGATGAGTACAGGTTATAAAGCTTTGTTAACATGATTGTTCAGCAAGGTTTGAAATGCTAGCTGTAGATTCATTCAGGTTGTCCAACAAACAGGTGACCAACTGAAACCGTTATTGATTTTCCAAAGGGGACCCACAACTTTTGGGACTTCCAGCCTCGTGTGACTGTCTGTGTGGAGTCTGCACATTCTTCCCTCCAAACCTTTCCCATCTATGAATTTATCCAAATGTCTTCTAAATTTTGTAACTGTATTCACATCCACAACTTCCTCTGGCAGTATATTCCACACACTAGCCACTCTCTGTGTGTAAAAGAATAGCCCCTCATTTCCTTGTTGAAATCTTTCTCCTCCCACCTTAAAAACATGCTCCCTAGGTTTCCTCCGGGTGCTCCGGTTTTCTCCCACAGTCTAAAGATGTGCAGGTTAGGTGGTTTGGCCAAGCTAAATTGTCCCATAGTGTCCAGGAACGTGCAGGCTCGGTGGATTAGCCGTGGGAAGTGCAGAGTCACAGAGATGGGGTAGAGGGGTAGGTCTAGGTGGGGTGCCCTTCAGAGGATTGGTGTGGACTCAATGGTCCAAATGGCCTTCTTCCATAATGCAGGGCTTTTAAGATTCTATGAACTGCAGAGTTCCACAGGCTGTTGTTGATGCTACAAACTGTAACAGTATCCGTACGGTTCCTGAAGGCCCTCACATTCTGTGTAATCCTGCTGGCTTGCTTCCGAGGGGTTTCTATCATTTCAAGTTGCCGCAGTTAAAACGATAACAGCACTGAAGGCCAATCTCAGAGGAAGATTGAAGAACACCCGGTTTGGAGGGGAATATTTGAGATGTGAGCATGTGTAATCACAGTGTACTCTGCCTGGGGCTCTTTACCCCATGGCATTACTCATATGAACGCAGAGTAGCTCAGCCTCAGGTGTACAGTGTTAGAGGGTAAATTCATTCTAACTCGATTTCCTTCTTAATTACATTTTAACATGCCGTTTTTTGGCAGCCATGAACAAGGCGATTTCGAACCCTTTGTAAGATTATGCTTTAGAATTCCTGGATTGGATTTTCTTAAAAGAATGCCCGGGATTTGTTGTCAGAAAAGTACCGGCTGAGGAGCTAGTTGTGTCTTGAATATCTACAGATGTCTTATGGCTTGTGGGCAGTTGCAAAATCACTTTGACGGTGAGTCAGGGATCGTGTGGCTAAGCAGCTACAGGTGGGAAATCTCATCTGAGCAAACAAACCAGACAGAGGAGGTAAAATAAAACATAGCTGTGGGGATGCTGCAAATCTGAAATTACTGGAGAAACTTGGCAGGTCTAGCAGCATCTGTGGGGAGAAAAGAGGGTAAACTTAGGATATTATTTAAAAAGTGATCTATCGGGAAGTGTAGATATACAAAGGGAGCTTGTTGCCCTTGTGCAGGGAAGGTGGACAGGCAGCTGCAACAAGCAATTAGGAAGGCCAATGGTTTGTTATAGAGTCACAGAGTCATACAGCATGGAAACAGAACCTGGTCCATGCCGACCACGTTCCCAAACTAAACTAGTCCCCCCCGCTTGCACTTGGCTAATATCCCTCCAAACCTTTCCCATCCATGAATTTATCCAAATGTCTTCTAAATTTTGTAACTGTATCCACATCCACAACTTCCTCCGGCATTATATTTCACACACTAGCCACTTTCTGTGTGTAAAAGCGTTGCCCCTCATGTCCTTTTTAAAATCTTTCTCCTCCCACCTTAAAAACATGCTCCCTAGGTTTGAACTCCCCCACCCAAGGGGAAAGACGCTTATCATTCACCTTATTTACGGCCGTCATGATTTCATAAACCTCAATAATTCAATCCTCAACCTCCTACGCTCCAGTGAAAAAAAATTCCCAGCCTTGCCATTTATTTTTATATCTCAAATCCTCCAATCCCGGCAACACCCTGGTAAATCTTTTCTGGGTCTTCTCCAGTTAGTAGTATTTTTCCTACAACAGGTAAACCAGGACTGGGCACAGTATTCCAGAAAAGGCCTCGCCAACGCCTTGTATAATATCAACATGAGGTCCAATCTCCTATACTCAAAGGTCTGAGCCATGAAGGCAAGTGTGCTAAATGCCTTCTTAACCACCCTATTATTGACCTTCATAGTGAGAGGATTTGAGTACAGGAGAAGGGATGTCTTGCTGCAGTTGTATCGGGTTTTAATGATTGGAACCAGGTGGATCTTATTGACTACAAGATCCTTGTTTGGGGTTATTAACCTAGGCCAATCAGAAATCCCTGGCTGATCAATACAAACAGGGGATTCAGAATATCCTCAGCTCAGGGACTGACTCCAAGCTGGCTGGTCAGAGTTCATGTACTATGCACGTAAATAAAGGGTGACTTGGAGATTGGATACTAGCCTCTGTGCAGTTATTTCAAGGGCCTTGGCTAAGACCACTCCTGGAGGATTGCATGCAGTTTGGGTCTCCTTCTCCGAGGAAAGACATTCTGGCTGTGGAGGGAGTGCAGCAAAGGTTTACCAGACTGATTCCTGGGATGGCAGGTCTGACACATGAACAGAGGTTGGATCAGTTAGGACTGTAGGTTGGCTTGTTTTCTTTAGGTCAGCAAAGCCTGAGATGGGACCTGATTGGGATGTATAAGTTAATGAAAGGCACAGACAGGGTGAATAGAAACAATCATTGAAGGGTCAATAACAGGGGGTGGAGCATAATGTTAAGGTGAAAAATATAAAGTTTACAGGGGATTGGAGGAAAATAATTTTCACTCAGAGGATGGTGGGAATCGAATGCACTGCCTGGGAGGCACTGAGGTGGAAAACTTCATAACTTGTAAAAAAAAAAACCCTTGGATCGGCACTTGAAATAACATAACCTCCAAAACCGCGGGCCATGTACTGGAAAGTGGGCCTATTATAGATTCAGAGTGGATTTTTATCAGTACAGACTCGATGGGCCAAAGGGCCTCTTCTGCACTGTGTGATTCTATGGTTCTATAGACCCTGGAGTTTAGAAGAATGAAGGGGAGACCTTCGAGAAACCTATAATATTCCAACAGGATAAATATAGAAAAGATTAAAGAGCAAGGAGTCACAGTCTCAGGAGATGGCGTAGGCCATTTAGGACAGAGTGGAGGAGAAATGTCTTCACTCAGAGAGTGGTAAGCCTGTGGAATTCTCCTCTGCAGAAAGCAGTTGAGGAGAAAACATTTCAAGTAGGAGTTAGATATCGTTCTTAAGGCTAAAGGAATCAAAGGGGATGGGGAGAAAATGGGAACAGGGAACTGAGCTGGACAGTCAGCCAGGATCGTATTGCATGGGAGAGCAGGTCCGAAGGGCTGAGTGGCCTAATCCTGCTCCTATTTTCGATGTTTCTATGTTTGAATACAACGCCCCAACCTCTCACCCAAACTGATCTCCACCCTCGACAGAAGCGGGTCGTGGAGTCTAGAGAAGCAGAGTTCAGTTCTAACTGTTTCACAGGAACATCCTCAAGGCCATGAAGAGCTACCTGGGCAGTGTAGGTTTGGAGACACGTGGGCCTAATCAAAGGGGACAGGCCAACGGCTCCCTTTCGTATGGCACTAAACTAGAATCAAAGGACCAGGACTGAGCCCTATGACCCCTCAAGCCTGCTCCTCTATTCAGTACAATATGCCTGACTTTCAGTCTCTACTGTCCTGCTGAACCTCCCTTCGAATCTAGAAATCTATTGATCTCAGTCTTGCCTATACTCAATGACTGAGCAACTGCTAATCCCGTGGGGTGGAAAATTCTGAATGACCCTGTGGGTGGAGAAATGTCCTACGTGTCTGATCCCTTTTTCTAAGCCTGTGATTCCAAACTCCAGTGTCCCTGACATTATCTACCTTGTTGGGCCTTGTAAGGATTTGAAACAGCTCAATGAGATCGCCTCTCCTTCTAATCTCCAGATAACATTGACCCATTCTATCTGATCCCTCCACAAAGGGCAAGACTCTCTTCCCTGGAATCTATTTAGTAAAAGAACCCCAGGAATCAAGTTGGTTACAATCCAGATTCAACTGCATTTACCATTGGAAGTTTTCCCTTAATCCATAACTTTAAAAATAAACAAGACTGAACAAAACAAAAAAAAAGGGGAGGTATGGTGGCACGGTGATCATGTCACTAACAATCCTGAACCCCAAGCTACTGCTCTCAAGTTCAAATGCTGATGGTGGATACAGAGCTACATAAAAACAAAATCCTGGAATTAGAAGTATTGCCTAGTGGCAACCATATCTATGGTCACATGTAAAAACCCATCTGGTTCATTAATGTCCTTTCGGGAGAGTAATCTGCTGTCCTCAACTGGTCTGGCCTACATCTGACCCCAGGCTCACAGCAATGTGGTTGGCTGTTAATTAGGCATTATAGGAACACTGGCCTCGCCAGCGATGGCTACATCCCATGAACAAATTTTTAAAATCCTGTTTGACACAGGTATTTAGATCACTGAAGTGATACAAGCTTATTTAAAAGTAGACTGGAGTCTCTTTGAAAAGTAGTTTGCCTGAAAGGGAAGAGTTTGCAACGCAACAATCAATTAGTCTGACTGGGGAATCTGAGGCTGTGATGTTTTTACAGAATTCACATCCTCAGGCCTGCTTCACCATCCCGTTAGACCCTAGCCTTGGCTTTATTTAGTCACCTTCCGGCGATTTCATGGATTAAGCAAATGCGAGATGAGAAAAATCTATTTCGGCTTGGACACTGCCTGGGAATGTGGTAGAGGTACATTCAGTCGAGGTATTCAAGACACAATTGGATCATTGCTTACGTAGGAACAATGTACAGGGTTCCAGGAGAATGCCACTAGGTCGTAAAGCACAGAGCTGGTGCAGGCACGATGGGCTGAATGGCCGTCTTCCGCAGTGAAACAACTCTATGATTCTGTGAAAGTCCTTCAATTGACTCAACCAATTAGACAAGTGAGTCCTAAATTTCCACGGCTTTTAGTGTGAAGAAAATGCTTCACCTGATGACAGGGTGTAAGAGAGGAACGATATCCTCTAGGAAACAATGGCAAACCACTGCAGTGCACTGTTCACAAATGTGCACCAGTCCAGTGGAAGCCTATGGACCATCACTTGGAAATGCAAACATGAGAAAAGACAGACAATCTATTGAGTTGAGTAAAAAGATACCCAGGGATAGTAGGAACTGCCAATGCTGGAGAATCTGAGATAACAAGGTGTAGAGTTGGATACCCAGATTACTTTACTCTTCGCTGGCCCCCTAGACTCTCACCATTCAGAAAATACACAACGTCTATTTCCTGGCTCTAAGTTAGCTGATCTGACCCATTTCCCTATAACCATTGAACTGTATTGACCACAGGTTTACCCCACCACTTGTTGATTGCTGACTCCAGATCAGCAGAAAACAGCAGAAATATCCTTTCCTCTCTCTTTTGTATTCGGAAAATACTGATGCTGAGCATGTAAATTACCAGTCAGCCTGGACTCAAAGTGCTTATCTATACTTATACTTTTGAATCTGAATGTAACCTTTATGGGGTTCACAACTGATATGATGTTGATAGAAAAGATCTTTCGGTTGAATACACATACTGGGCCATCCTTCATCATTTGGGAAGGAAAGCCTATCTAGAATTGTTTGTTTTATTCTCTCCTGGTTGGTGGGCATCGCTGGCTGGCCAGCATTTATTGCCCATCCCTAGTAGCCCTTGAGAAGGTGGTGGTGAGCTGCCTTCTTGAACCGCTGCAGTCCAGGCAGGTTGACCCACAATGCCCTCAGGGAGGGAATTCCAGGATTTTGACCCAGCGACAGTGAAGGAACGGCGATATTAATAGAACCTAGAACATAGAACAGTACATCACAGAACAGGCCCATCGGCCCACGATGTTGTGCCGACCTATTATCCCACAAAGATCAATCTACCCTGCATACCCTACATATTAATAGAACATAGAACAACTTGGATATATTTCCAAGTCAGGATGGTGAGGAGCTTGGAGGGGAACTTGCAGGTGGTGGTGTTCCCATGTATCTGCTGTCCATGTCCTTCCAGATGGTCGTGGGTTTGGAAGGTTCTGTCTGAGGATCTTTGGTCAATTTCTGCAGTGCGTCTTGTAGATAGTTCACACTGCTGCTACTGAGCATCCGTGATGGAGGCAGTGTATGTTTTAACAATCAATCAAAGGCACTGGGACCTGTTTGGATGCAGGACTTGCAAAGACCTTGTGACAATTAATATTGTGGCAATCGATGACACTACCATTAACAATAGTGGTTGAAGCACAGTGCCAATATTGTTTTCCATCCGAATGTGGCCCAGGCTCAACTGGCTGTTCACCCTCCCTTTTCAGAATGCTCTGTAGCCGATCGGTGACATCCCTGACCCGAGCACCTGGGAGGCAACATACCATCCGGGAGTCCCGTTTTCGGCCACAGAACCGCCTATCTACTCCCCTTACAATAGAATCCCCTATGACTATGGCCCTATGAGTCTTTTTCCCGCCCTTCTGAACAGCAGTGCCCGCCATGGTGCCATGATCCGGGCAACTGCTGCCCTCCCCTGGTGAGCCATCTCCCCCAACAGTATCCAAAACGGTCTACCTGTTTTGGAGGGAGATGACCGCAGGGGACACCTGCATTGCCTTCCTGCTCTTTCTCTGCCTTTTGGTCACCCATTCACTGTCTCCCTCAGCAATCCTAATCTGTGGTGTGACCAATTCACTAAACGTGCTATCCACGACCACCTCAGCATCGCGGATGCTCCACAGTGAGTCCACCCGCAACTCCAGAGCCGTCATGCGGTCCAACAAGAGCTGCAGCTGGACACGCTTCCTGCAAGTGTAACAGTCAAGGATGTCAGTCACGTCCCTGATCTCCCACATCAAGCAAGAGGCACATGCCACGGGTCTGAGGTCCCCTGCCATTGTAAGCCTTAGCTCTGACTCAACTAACTAATACCAAACAATGCACTTCAATATATTTAAAAAAAAAAAAAACCCTTACCTTGCAGAGTCTTTTTCTTCTGGTTAGAGGAGGAGGGTGGGAGGGAGATGCTACACGTGTAGCATCTCGGGTTTAGCTGCTGCCCAAATATATACTAATTCCTTACCTTCCTCATAACCTCCTGGTCTCCAACGTCACCTCCGCTCCGTCTCCCGCCGCTCCCGGTGAGGAAAAAAACCGCTCGGCACTCGAGGTAAGTTTTTAAACCGTCTTACCTTCCCGTCAGGCCCCTGGTGCTCGCTGCCGCTCTTCCCGCTTCGGACTGCCGCCCGACACCAAAATGATATAGGTAAAAAACGAGATGATGTCCTGAAAGCAGAATTCAGGGAGCTAGGAGAGAAGTTAAAGAGGAGGAGCTCAAAGGTAGTGATCTCAGGGTTGCTACCAGTGCCGCGTGCTAGCCAGGGTAGAAATGAAAGAATAGGCAGGATGAACACGTGGCTTGAGGGATGGTGTAGGAGGGAGGGGTTCAGATTTGTGGGACACTGGGACCGGTTCTGGGGAAGGTGGGACTATTACAAATTGGATGGTCTACACCTGAACCAGACTGGAACAAGTGTCCTAGGGGGAGTTTTTGCTAGGGCTGTTGGGGAGGGTTTAAACTAATGTGGCAGGGGTCTGGGAACCAGAGGAGAAGACTAGTAGACAGTGAGGTGGAAACTAGAGACTGTAAGGATCATGAAGTTAGCATTACCAAGGGGAAGAGTAGGCAGAGAGCAGATGAACGCAAAGGAACTGGTGGTCTGAAGTGCATATACTTTAATGCAAGGAGTATAGTGGGTAAGGCAGACGAACTTAGGTCTTGGATTAGTGCCTGGGAGTATGACGTTATTGCGATCACAGAGACTTGGTTGAAGGAAGGGGATGATTGGCAACTAAATGTCCCAGGATATAGATGCTTCAGACAGGACAGGGAGGGAAGTAAAAGGGGGGGTGGAGTTGCATTGCTGGTCAGGGATGATATCACGGCTGTGCTAAAGGAGGGCACGATGGAGGGCTTGAGCAGTGAGGCATTATGGGTAGAGCTGAGAAATAAGAAGGGTGCAGTTACATTGTTGGCGCTGTACTACAGGCCTCCCAACAGTGAGCGTGAGGTAGAAGAACAAATAGGTCGACAGATTATGCAAAGATGGAGAGGTAACAGGGTGGTGGTGATGGGAGATTTTAATTTTCCCAACATTGACTGGGATACACTTAGTGTCAGAGGTCTGGATGGGGCAGAATTTGTAAGGAGCATCCAGGAAAGTTTTCTAGAGCAGTATGTCAATAGTCCAACTAGGGAAGGGGCCATATTGGACCTAGTGTTGGGGAATGAGCCAGGCCAGGTGGTAGAAGTTGCAGTGGGGGATTTCTTTGGGAATAGTGACCACAATTCTGTGAGTTTTAGAACACTCGTAGAAAAAGATGAGAGTGGTCCTAAGGGAAGAATACTAAACTGGGCCAAGGCCAATTATATCAAAATTCGGCAGGAGCTGAGAAATGTGGATTGGGGACAGCTATTTGAAGGGAAGTCCACATTTGATATGTGGGAGGCTTTCAAAGATAGGTTGAAGATAGTGCAGGATGGGCATGTCCCTTTGAAAACAAGGGATAGGAAAGGAAAGATTCGTGAACCGTGGATGACAGGAGAAATCGTGCGACTAGCCAAGAGAAAAAGGGAAGCGTACATAAGGTCCAGGCAGCTAAGAACAGAACGGTCCTTGGAGGAATATCGGGAGAGTAGGACCAATCTTAAGTGAGGAATCAAGCGGGCTAAAAGGGGTCATGAAATAACTTTAGCAAACAGAATTAAGGAGAATCCCAAGGCCTTTTATTCATATATAAGAAGCAGGAGGGTAACTAGAGAAAGGGTTGGTCCACTAAAGGATAAGGGAGGAAGGTTTTGTGTCGAACCTGAGAAAATGGGTGAGATTCTCAATAATTACTTTGCATCAGTGTTCACTGAAGAGAGGGACATGATGAATGTTGAGATTAAAGATAGAAGTTTGTTTACTCTGGATCACGTTGACATAAGGAGGGAAGATGTGTTGGGTAGGCTAAAGGATATTAAGGTGGACAAATCCCCAGGACCGGATGGGATCTATCCCAGGATGCTGAGGGAGGCAAGAGAGGAAATAGCTGGGGCCCTGACCAATATCTTTGTAGCATCCTTAAACACAGGTGAAGTGCCGGAGGACTGGAGAGTTGCTCATGTTGTCCCCCTGTACAAGAAGGGGAGTAGGGATATTCCAGTTAACTACAGACCAGTAAGCCTGACGTCAGTGGTGGGAAAGTTGCTGGAGAAAGTACTGAGGGATAGAATCTATTTATATTTGGAAAAGAATGGGCTTATCAGTGATAGGCAACATGGTTTTGTGCAGGGGAGATCATGCCTTACTAACGTAATAGAGTTCTTTGAGGAAGTGACCAAGTTGATAGGTGAAGGAAGGGCTGTAGATGTCATCTACATGGACTTTAGTAAGGCGTTTGATAAGATTCCCCATCGTAAACTAATGGAGAAAGTGAAGTCACATGGTGTACAGGGTGTTCTAGCTAGGTGGATAAAGAACTGGTTGAGCAACAGGAGACAGAGAGTAGTAGTTGAAGGGAGTTTCTCGAAATGGAGAAAGGTGACCAGTGGTGTTCCACAGGGATCAGTGCTGGGGCCACTGTTGTTTGTGATATACATCAATGATCTGGAAGAGGGCATAAGTGGTCTGATCAGTAAGTTTGCAGATGACACGAAGATTGGGCGAGTAGCAGAAAGCATAGGGGATTGTCAAAGAATACAGGAGAATATAGATAGACTGGAGAGTTGGGCGGAGAAGTGGCAGATGGAGTTCAATCCGGGCAAGTGTGAGGTGATGCATTTTGGGAGGTCTAATTCTAGAGCGAACTATACTGTAAACCGAAGAGCCTTGGGAAAGTTGATGAGCAGAGAGATCTGGGAGTTCAGGTCCATTGTACCCTGAAGGTGGCTGCACAGGTGGATAGAGTGGTCAAGAAGGCATATGGTATGCTTGCCTTCATCGGACGGGGTATTGAGTATAAGAGCTGGCAGGTCATGTTAAAATTGTACAAGACTTTGGTTCGGCCACATTTAGAATACTGTGTACAGTTCTGGTCGCCACATTACCAAAAGGATGTGGAAGCTTTGGAGAGGGTACAGAGAAGGTTTACGAGGATGTTGCCTGGTATGGAAGGTGCTAGCTATGAAGAGAGGTTGAGTAGGTTCGGATTGTTTTCATTAGAAAAAAGGAGATTGAGGGGGGACCTGATTGAGGTCTTCAAAATCATGAAGGGTATAGACAGGGTTGATAGAGATAAGCTTTTTCCCATGGTGAGGGATTCAATAACGAGGGGTCACGTGTTCAAGGTGAGAGGAGAAAAGTTTAAGGGGGATACACGGGGAAAGTACTTTACACAGAGGGTGGTAGGTGCCTGGAACGCGTTGCCAGCAGAGGTAGTAGAGGCAGGCACGGTAGATTCATTTAAGGTGCGTCTGGACAGATGCATGAGTAGGTGGGGAGCAGAGGGATACAGATCCTTAGGAATTGGGCGATAGGTTTAGACAGTGGATTTGGATCGGCACAGGCTTGGAGGGCCGAAGGGCCTGTTCCTGGGCTGTAAGTTTTCTTTGTTCTTTGTTCTTCTTTGCCAGGATCACTCTGGTCAGAAGAAGATGGCAAGCATTAAATCCTTCATTCAAAGTAAACTTCCAAATCGACTCAACAAAACAGGATGGGAAAGAAACCACGTTCGGGCTTAGCCAGCGCTTGGAGTTTGTTGGAAAAGCTCAGCAGGTCTGGCAGCATCTGTGAAGAAAAAAAATCAGGTTTAACGTTTCGGGTCCGGTGACCCTTCCTCAGGACCCGAAACATTAACTCTGATTTTTTTCCTCACAGATGCTGCCAGATCTGCTGAGCAATTCCAGCAACTTCTGTTTTTGTTCCTGATTCACAGCATCCACAGTTCTTTCGGTTTTTGCTTGGTATTTGTTCATCAGGTCATCGGGCCCTGAGCATATATCACAGATTAAAACACCTACACTAGGAATACTTGAACAAAGCAGTTTTAATCATGAAAATAACACACAGCAATCAGTACATTATTTTATTTCAGTTATTTTTAGCTGTCTGTGTTTTGCAAATAATGCGAACTCCACAGTTCTGGAGTTCATACTGTCGAGGCACTATGCTAATCCTTGGTAAATTCAGTTGCGTATTCTGAAGGGTGATTGGCTAACATCTGGAGGCATGAATGGATTTGGTGAATGGAGTTGCTTTATTCGTTTCGTTTCAAAAGGCAAGCTGGCTTGGTGCCAACCTGTACTCAGCTCAACTTGCGTGTGTTCTGCTCATTCCTGCACTTTCGTTTTGAGCTCACTCTCTCTTATTTGATCGCCATCTCCTTCTCTTTCTTACTTTCTGCATGCCACCATCTGAGGCCGTGTAGATGTGGGGCCATTCCCGCAGATGATAGGGGAAGGGGAGGAGGGTGAGATCAAAACCTCCGTACTTGAGTTATGCTACTTACACTACCCTGTGGGATCTGGGCTTCTCTGTTAGGGCCAGCATTCGTTTCCCTTCCCTAATCACCTTCCACAAGATGGTGTCGAGTCGCCAGGGCGGAGAGTGGAGTTTAAGGTGACCGGCAATAATCTGTCAGTTTGGATGAGTCTGTGGTCTATCAGTGGGGCGTTCTGTTTGCCAAGAGTAGCAGAGAGTTGAGCATAAAATCGAGCAGCGCTCAGAGAGAGTGTCAGGGGTGCCATTTTGTCACTAATGCTGTTCCTCCCACAGGGTCGCTCTGTGATTAACACTGCTGCCTCAAAGCGCCATGGACCTGGGTTCAGTCCCAGCTTTGGCTGACTGCCTGTGTAGAGTTTGTATGTTCTCCCCGTGTCTGTGTGCGTTTTCTCCGGGTGCTCGGGTTTCCTCCCACAGTCCAAAGATGTGCAGGTGAGTTGGATTGGCCATGCTAAATTACCCCATAGTGTTCAGGGATGGGAAATGCAGGGTTATGGGGTGGGTCTAGGTAGGATGTTCTTTGGAAGTCCAGTGTGGACTTGATGGACTGAATGGCCTGCTTCCACACTGTAGGGAGTCTACGATTCTTTCATAATTTCAGCACATTCCAAAATTCTATGCAACCATTGAAGTTCAGTCATGCAGGCAACATCTAAACGGATTCAAGTAGCCTGAACCACAACAATCGCAGATAACCCATGGTTTGGTGATGCTGATTAAATGAGAAATATTGGTCTCAGTGAACTCCTACGTTAATAAAGGTGAAATACCACAGATGCTGGAAATCTGAAATTAAAACAGAAAGTGTTGGGGAAGCTCAGCAGCATCTGCAAAGAGGGGAACAGAGTTAATGTTTGAAGTCAGATACATAAGTTCGGAAAAAGGGTCATATCTGATTTGAAACATTAATTCTGTTTTTCTCTGTCCCCTGAAGAGTTCCTTCATCACTTTCTGCGTTTGCTTCAGGACTACTGTGCTTTTCTTTGAATTGGTTCCATGCACTGGAAGATCAGACAGAACCTGGCGTTAGAAATGTTTCATCCAGAAGACACACACACCGATAATGTGGCACTCCCTCAGGACAGCACTGCTGGGATATATAACTGAGTTCAAGTGTGAGGCTTGAACCCATGACCTTCAGATTCAGAGGTACAATTGCTACCAACTGTAATTGAGGTGATATCGTATAGGGCAGCCATCAGCACGTCACTTTAAAGAGAACACACACGGACAAGAAGGTAAACATTAATATATACACACATATTCTTGCCTGTATTTGAACCAAGCTAATGACAGACACTAGTGTAGACTCCAGCTAATAATTCAACTTATGGTAATCTGAACACAAATCATACATTCACTCCACGAACCCTCCAGCATACCCAGCGATTTAAACTGGCCTGTCATTGATTCCGCTGTGAAAATGTAGTTTGTTCAACCAAGCTGTTCAGAGAAGTCATTACACATGTCTGGAACAGACTCAGAGGGAGGGACGCTACCAGTACACTGCAAGCTTTATCCTGTGAATACATGATTCTTCCTGGTAACTGTTAAGTCCTGGAATGCAGTGATCACAATCAAAACTGACACAAACTTCGTGACACACCCTTGGAGCAAATGGGACTTGAAGCTGGGTCTTCTAGCTCAGAGGTAGGGACACGACCACTGCACCACAAGTGCCCTCCTGTGAAAACATAAACTCTAACTAGTTGGAGTTAGAATCATAAATTGAAATTACATGGCTATAGCCGGTGTTCAACTAAATGGTGTCCTGACCTGAAACGTCAGCTTTCCTGCTCCTCCGATGCTGCCTGGCCTGCTGTGTTCATCCAGCTCCACACCGTGTTATCTCAGGCTCCAGCATCTGCAGTTCCTGCCATCTCATTGTTTAACTTGTGTCGCATTCCTTGCCCACCTTTGTCTCTGTCTGTCTCACAAAACTGAAGAATCATTGAATCCATACAGTGCGGAAGCAGGCCATTCAGTCCATCAAGCTCACACTGGACCTCTGAAGAGCATCCCACCCAACCCACTCCATCCCCCTAACCCTACATTTCCCATTTCCCATATCTACTTCACCTAGTTTGCACATCCCTGTACACTATGGGCAATTTAAGGCCAATCCACTTAATCTGCACATCATTGTGCTGTGGGACGAAACAGGAGCACCCAGAGGAAACCCACACAGACATGGGGAGAATGTGCAAACTCCATACAGACAGCCACCCAAGGGTGGAATTGAACCTGGGTCCCTGGCCGTGTGAGAAAGCAATGCTAACCACTGAGCCACCGTGCCGAAAGGTGCATCAGAAAAGCAAGTCTTTGTTTTTATACATCTTTCCTTGCTATCCAAGGTAACAGAGTCCTTTACAGCAAGACTTGCCTTTGTAGGCATACAGTTGATCATGGCATTGTGCGTCTCTTGTCACACATAAGGGACGTACAGTTCAGTTCAGTATATACAACCCAGGTCAGCAAGCACAGGTAATAGCCGAGTGCAGATCACTGGGCGTGAGGACTGGTGCTGCATAGTTTAGGATTTCCTGACGTTTAGAGAGTACAGAAAGCGGGAGGCTCACTGAGTCTACATGACAATAGTCAACATGAAAACACTAATGTGGGTCCCAGCAGCAGCTGAGCTGGCCCGGGGTTAGTGGAAATTATGAAGACTATTTAGAACTGAGATGAGGAGGAATTTCTTTAGCCAGATGAATCTGTGGAACTCATTGCTTCAGAAAGCTGTGGAGGCAAAGTCATTGAGTGTATTTAAGACAGAGATAGATAGGGCCTTGATTAGTCAGGGGATCGAGGGCTACAGGGAGAACGCAGGAGAATGGGGCTGAGAAACACGTCAGCCATGATTGAATGGTGAGGCAGATTCAATGGGCCGAACGGCCTAATTCTGCTCTTGTACCTAATGGTCTTATGGAGAGCAGTAGTGTGTGTCACCAGGAGACGGAGTTTGGAGCAGGGTCTGAAAGGAGTGTCTTCAGTCTCCCCAGCAGTCGACAGATAAACATTTCTGCTCATTCAACACTAGATGAGGATATCCCAGCAACATGAGAATTAGGAGCGAGAGGAGGCCGCTCAGACCCTCAATCCTGCCCCACCATTTAATATGATCTTGGCTGATCTCATAACCGAGGAGGTGTGGGGAGAGAGAGAGAGGTTGTGGAGAGTGTGGGGTAAGATTGGGTGTCATCAGCATGCGCGTGATAATCAGCGCAGCGCTTTCTGATGGTGCTGAGGGCCAGCATATAGGTGCAAAGTCAGAGGGAGGTCTAAAGATAGATCCTCGGGGATCTTCAGAAGTAATTGTGTGGGAGTGGGAAAAGAAGGTGATCCTATGGTGACAATTAGCTGCTGGATTAGAACGGGATCAGGGATCGGTGCCACCAGGCAGGCAACCAATGGGGAAGTGTTGGAGCAGGACGGTGTGACAGGTATTTTACAGTGAGAAATACAAGAAGGTACAATGAAAAGTGTCCACTGTAGCCATGATTCCGGAGCCATTTTGAACAGTAAAGAGATATAGCATAAAGAGAGCTCATAATCCTTCAGCCAATGCTTCGTCATCACCAACGCTGGACCCAACCAACTTTGAAGTCGCTATTTCTCAAATGCCATCTTACACCACTGGGCCTAACTTGCCAACATTGACCCCGCCGAAGTAGCAGCCAATACCAGGTGTCTTGCTCACTCCTCTATCAGCTGTCTCGTTACCGCTGCCAGGGTCCCGCTCCGGGCACACCAGCCGCCAAGAGGGACAAGTACTGAAAGTTTAGCTTCATCGCAGTCACGTGGGAGATCAATTCTTGAGTTTTTACCGGGACTTGTTCCAAGGTTGTGGCAGGGGCAACACCTCTTTGGACGGATTGAAACGTGGAGTCCCAGAAAGGATTTCCCTGAGGAACATGCTTTGGAAGACTGACCACCGTTGTAACTTAAGAACAAATCTGCGCACAGCAAGATTCCACAAAGCGCAATGAAATAAGTGACCGGCTCGTCCGTTTTAGTGATGCTCATTAAAAGGGTGAAGCACCGGTCACCCCTCCAGACAAACCACGACCTCCCCCACAACCCCTTCCCCTCCAAACTGCACCATGGGTTCTTCAGTAGCTATCCAAGAGGGCAGGCTGGGGAGAGTGGATCTCAGTTTAACATCTCGTGGCATCTTTGACAGTGGAAGTGGTAGCTTGGATCATCCCTCAGGTCATTGAATTGGATGTGAACCCGCGAATGTCTGAGTGACTCAGGGATGAGAGGACCACACAGCGAGGCATGGCTGACCTGAGAGGAGATTTGGTTAATATCAGAAATGTTAGGCGTAGAGCTTTGGCAGTTTACCAACGGCACATCAATTGTCCTTCTCCAGCCTGAAGTACCTGCATAAAAAAAAAATTAATCTTTTGAACTCGACAAAAAACGGAATTACTTACTGCTTCAAACTTTGGGACACAGTTGTTATGCGGAACAGCAAACCTGCTCGAAAGCAAAATTCATTACGAACTGTCATGCAGCTCCTGTAATTGATGGTTTATTCACAGCGCTGAGAGTTACTGCTCGTGTAAGTAAAAGCAATGATGGTTGTATCCATCTCAGCATGATCTCTCTCTTTGTGGATCAGCTCTCCGGTTTTATATTCAGGCTGGATTTTCCCATGCCTTGCTGCCTGGACGCAATAGCCCAGTTTAGCAGGATTTCCAAGCTGGAGGTTGGGAAGGAATTTTTCTGGGAATTCTGGGTTTCCCCGACATCCGGGCAGCATTGACTCCCCTGTCGCACGCATCGCTTCCACAGCTTTGGCCTGCCCAGAATCCGTCCGGACTGACACATTCGTCTCTCTTCTCTGTTGATCCAATCAGAGGGCTTGTCATTCACAAGGTTGATAACACATAGGAACAGAAGTCGGCCATTCAGCCCATCGAGACTGCTCTACCATTCAGTGAGACCATGGTTGGCCTGATCATCCTCAACACCATTTTCCGGCCTTTTACCCCATAACCCTTGATTCCATTACTGATTAATAATTCTGTCTACCTCAGCTTTGAACATACTTAACAACCGAGCCTCGACAGCCCTCTGTGGCAAAGAATTCAATAGATTCACAGCCCTCTGGGAGAAGAGATTCCTATTCATCTCTGTGTGACCTCTAACCCTCATATTTTGCCCTTCAGTTCTCGACTCTCCCACAAGGGGAAACAACCTCACCACATCTACCTTGGCAAGAATCTTGTGCGTTTAAACGTGATTTTCTCACAATCTTATAAATCCCAGCGAATACAGGTCCAGTCTACGCAAGCTCTCCTCAGAAGTCAGTCCCTCACTATCCAGGATCAACACATCAGACCTTCTCTGGATTGACTCCAACACAGTCTATCTTTCCTTTAGATAAGGGGCTCAAAACTGCTCAGTTTTCCAGGACTAGTCTCTCGTATAGCTTGTGCAAGACCTCTCTGTTTATATACATTATTCCCTTTGAAATGGAGGCCACAGTCATTTGACTCCCTATTACCCACTGAACCATACGCTAGACTTTTGTGATTATTCGATGAGAACTCCCAAATCACTCTGTTGCATTGTGTTCTGCAGTCTTTTACTGTCTAAATAAAATTCAGCCCCTCTAATTTTCTCACCAAACCGCACATTACTTTCACACATGATATTCCACCTGCTAGGTTTTTGCCCACCATTCAGTCTGCTGTTCTGTTCGATTGTGGCTGATATATTTCTCAACACCATTGTCCTGCCATTTCCCTGTAACCCTCAGTCCCGTTACTAACCAAGACGCCCAGGTAATGCTCTAGGGACACAGGGTTGAATCCTGCGTCAGATAGTAGGAGATAGTAGGAACTGCAGATGTGGAGAATCTGAGATAACAAGGTATAGAGCTGGATGAACACACCAGGCCAAGCTGCATCAGAGGAGCAGGAAGGCTGATGGAGGCCTGAAACATCAGCTTTCCTGCTCCTCTGATGCTGCTTGTCCTGCTGTGTTCATCCAGCTCTGCACCTTGCTATCTCAGATAGTAGGACTTCGGTTTTAAAAATTCTGAAATCAAACCTCTAATCTTGACCATCATTGCAAAAGCCTGTCTGGTTCTTGGAAGGAAACTGCCATCCTTACTTGGTTTGAACTAAATGTGACTCCAGATCCACAACAATGTGGTTAACTCTTAAGTGCCCTCTGCAATGGCTGACCTAGCCATTCAATTATATCAAAACATCATAAGCAGCAAGTGATAGACAGAGCTAAGTGATCTCACACCTAACGGATCAGGTCTAAGCTCTGCGGTGCTGCCATATCCAATCATAAATGGTGGTGAACTTAATAAAAGCTTCATTAGATGCAGAGGTTCCACTAATTTTTATATACTGAGTAATGGGAGAGCCCAGCACATCAGTGCAAAAGATAAGGCTGAAGATTTTGCAGCAATATTCAGCCAGAAGAGCCAAGTGGATAATCCATCTCGGCCTCCTCCAGTGGCCCCCAGCGTTACAGATACCAGTCTCCAGCCAATTCGATTCACTCCATGTGACATCGAGAAACGGTTGGAGGCACTGGATAATGCAATGGCTACGGGCCCTGACAATATTCCGGCAACAGTACTGAAGACTTGTGCTCCAGAACGTGCCGCTCCCTTAGCCAAGCTGTTCCAGTACAATGATAACGAGGTGTAGAGCTGGATGAACACAGCAGGTGAAGCAGCATCATAGGAGCAGGAAAGCTTGACGTTTCGGGCCTAAACCCTTCATCAGAAATGAGGGAGGGGAAGAGGGTTCTGAAATAAATAGGGAGAGACGGGGAGGCGGATAGAAGATGGATAGAGGAGAAGAAAGGTGGAGAGGAGACAGACATGTCAAAGAGGCGGGGATGGAGCCAGTAAAGGTGAGTGTAGGTGGGGGGTAGGGAGGAGATAGGTCAGTCCAGGGAGGACGGACAGGTCAAGGGGGCAGGATGAGGTTAGTAGGTAGGAGATGGGGGTGCGGCTTGAATGGGAGGAGGGGATAGGTGAGAGGAAAAACAGGTTAGGGAGGTGGAGATGAGCTGGGCTGGTTTTGGGATGCGGTTGTGGGAGGGGAGATTTTGAAGCTTGTGAAATCCACATTGATGCCAGTGGGCTGCAGGGTTCCCAGGCTGAATATGATTTGCTGTTCCTGCAGCCTTCGGGTGGCATCACTGTGGCATTGCATGAGGCCCAGGATGGACATGTCGTCTGAGGAATGGGAGGGGGAGTTGAAATGGTTCGCGACTGGGAGGTGCAGTTGTTTGTTGCGAACCGAGCGCAGGTGTTCTGCAAAGCGGTCCCCAAGCCTCCGCTTGGTTTCTCCGACTGTTACTCCCCACTTGCCTGGATGGGTGCAGCTCCAACAACATTCAAGAAGCTTGACACCATCCAGGACAAAGCAGCCTGTTTGATCGGCACCACATCCACAATGTCCATACCCTCCACCACCAACGCTCAGTAACCGTGTACGACATACAAGATGCACCACAGAAATTCAGTAAAGATGCTCAGACAGCACCTTCCAAACCCACACTACTTCTATCTAGAAGGACAAGGGCAGCAAGTACATAGGAACACCACCACCTTCACACACCCCTCCAAGCCATTCACCATCTTGACTTGGAGAAGTATCACCATTCCTTCATTGTCGCTGGGTCAAAATCCTGCAATTCCCTCCCTCAGGACATTGTGGGTCAACCCACAACATATGGACTGCAGTAGTTCAAGAAAGCAGCTCACCACCACCTTCTCAAGGGCAACTAGGGATGGGCAATAAATGCTGGCTTAACTAATAACACCCATATCCCTGAAAACCTTTCTTTAAAGAAAAGCGTAAAACATCTCGCCTTTTTTCAGATGTGAGGAAAAGTCAAATTGGACTCAAAACATTAACCCTGTTTCCTTCTCTACAGACACCACCAGACTTACTGAGTTCCACTAACACTTTCTGTGTTGATTTAAAATCATGAGCACACCACTCAGCCCTTCTGATTCGTCTCCTGCACCTTAAAGCTTACCGGATAGAAATGAGATGTTCCCTGTCTTGAGAAATCCTATTCCTTCGACATCCATGGACACATGTGGGCTGAAAGAGTTTCTACAGCCCTTTATGTGAATAACAGCCTCCTGATTTTACTCCAGCATTTGACCTGTTTGAGAAAGAGCTGGAAATGTTCTGCAGGTTTGGCAGTGCCTGTGAAGAGAGAAACAGTGTTAATATTTCAAGTTGTAAATGATACTTCTTCAGAGCCCTCCTTTGTAGCCTGGATCTAATAGTAGGGTGTGTTCCCAGTTTGGTGTTCCAACCTCAATGGGATGCAACACCAGTTATTGCAATCTATCCTCATAATTTAACCTCCATGGATCCGCTCCCTACTGGGGGCATAATTTTAAGGTGATTGGAGGAAGGTATAGGGGAAATATCAGGGGTAGGTCCTTTACACAGAGAGTGGTGGGCGTGTGGAACGCGCTGACGGCAGTGGTAGTGGAGTCAGATACATTAGGGACATTTAAGCGACTCTTGGATAGGCACATGGAGGATAGTAAAATGTAGGGTAGTTTGATCTTTGTAGGATAATAGGTCGGCACAACATTGTGGGCCGAAGGGCCTGTACTGTGCTGCGCTGTTCTATGTTCTATGAAGTCCAGCTCTGAGGTGTCCAAGTCAGACAACCCTGACCTATACAAGAAATCCAGGTACGACCTTAGTAAGGCCATCAGAGATGCCAAGAGGCAATAGTAAGCTGAGCTTGAGACCCAGACCAACCACATGGACACCCACTGCCTGTGGCAAGGCTTACACGACATAACAGGCTACAAAGCAAAGTCGAACAGAATCTAAGGTGACAGTATATCCTTACCCAATGAGCTCGCCTTGAACAGAAGGCCAGTGAAATGATGTCACCTATCCCAACAGCCTCGTGTGCACCTGTACCCATGGTCATCACCACAGACATTAGATCTGCTTCTTGAGGGTGAACCCACGGAAAGTGACTGGCCCAGATGGCGTCCCTGGCTGTGCTCTCAGGTCCTGCGTTCCACCTCAGCTGGTGGGAGTATTCGCTGGCATCTTTAACCTCTCCTTACTTCGATCTGAAGTCCCCACCTGCTTCAGGAAAACCATCATCATCCCGATGACAAAGAAAAATCATGCAGCTTGCCTCAGACTACCACCTGCTAGCTCTGACCTCCATAATTATGAAGAGCTTCGAGACATTAGTCATGGCTCATATCACTCCCAGATTGCCTTGATCCTTTGCAATTCACCTACAAATGCAACAGGTCCACAGCAGACACAGTCTCCCTGGCCCTACACACCTCCCTGGAATATCTGGATAACAAGGATACCTACCCGAGACTCCTACTTATTGACCACACTTCTGCCTTCAACATCATAATTCCAAACAAACTCATCTCCAAACTCCGAGACCAAGTCTTGGCTCCCCACTTTTCGACTGGACCCTTGACATCCTGACCCATAGACTACAATCAGTAAGAATAGGAAACATCATGTCTTCCACCATAATCCTCAACACTGGTGCCTCATAAGGCTGCGTATTCAATCCCCTACTGTCCTCTTTATACACTCTTGACTGTGTGGTCAAATTCCTTCCCAACTCCATTTACAAGTTTGTTGATGACACCACCGTTGCAGATCGGATCTCAAACAATGATGAGACAGGGTACAGGAAGGAGACTGAGTGCTTAGCTGCATGGGATAAAGACAACAATCTCTCCATCATTGTCAGCAAAAGGAAGGAGCTGGTCATTGACCTCAGGAAGCAGAGTGGATGGAACGCCCCTGTCTGTATCAATGGTGCTGAGGTTGAGGTGGTCGAGAGACTCAAGTTCCTGGGATCAATGATCATCAACAACCTGTCTGGTCTACCCACGTCAAACATGAGTTAAGAAACACATCAGCATTTCTATTTCCTCAGGAGGCTAAGGAAATTCAACATTGCCACAAGGACACTTACCAATTTTAAAAGATGCACCATAGAAAGCATCCCATCTGGATGCATCACAGGTTGGTATGGCAACTGCTCTTCCCAAGACCATAAGAAACCATACAGAGTCATAATCACAGCCCATGCAAACCAGCTTTCCCTCCACTGATTCTATCTACACTTCCTGCTGCCTCGGGAAAGCAACAAACATAATCAGAGATCCCACCCACCTCGGTTATACTCTCTTCCACCCTCTTCTGTTGGGCAGAAGTTAAATAAGTTTGAAAAAATGTACCAACAGACTTAAGAACAGCTTCTTCCCTGTTGTTATCAGGTTTTAGAACAAACTTCTCAAACGTTAATTCTGATCTCTCTCTGCATCTTCTCTGTGGCTGTAACATTGTATTCTGCACTCTGTTTTGCCACCCTGATGCACTTTGTATGGTGTGATCTGCCTGCACAGCACACAAAACAACACTTTTCACTGTATCCATATCAGCAACAATAAATCAATCTTATAGACCCCATATCATTGAGGTGAACCCACGTTAAAGCTGTTACATTCTTCATTAGTTGTAGGATTTAGAACTGCATGTGGTTTAACAGATAAGGTCTGACCAAGGTTCAGCAGGAGAACCAGAGAGTCAGAATTCCCTCCCTAAAGGGCATTGTAGGCCCACCTCCAGCTCATGGACTGCAGAGATTCAAGAAAGCAGTTCACCACCACCTTCTCAAGGGCAACTAGGGATGGGCAATAAACTGTTGGCCAGCTAGCAATCCCCATGTGAATTTAAAAAAGACAAGTCTACAGAACAGAAAAACGCCTGTAGCTCCTTCGCTTCAAAACCAGCCACCTAACTATTCGCATCCCTTTTTTTCAGCACTTGGCCCATAGCCTTGTTGGTCTTAATATTGCAAGTGCACATCCAAATACTTCTTTAATGTTTTTCCACCAAAACCCTTACTGGCAGTCAGTTCCAGATTCCCACCATCCTCTGAGTAAAACAGTTTCCTGTCCTTCCCATAGTCCGTGCTCCAATGCTGAGAGAGAGAGAGAGAAACAGCTGTCCATACTCCCCAGTTGCCCAGAATTCCATGGTCTGTGCGAGTGTCAGCCTGGGTCCAGTAATAACACTCTCATTGCTGACATAGACCAGAATATTGCACCAAATTGCAGGCTGATATTCGTCATGCAGTATTGCTGGGGTGCTGCATGGTCAGAGGTGCCATCCTTCAGGTTGAGGCCCTGTATGCTTTCTCAGTTGGATGCAAAGATCCCAGGGCAAGATTTCAAAGATAGGCTGAGACGTTGTTCTCTCTGATCTTTCGTTGTGTATTTATCCATCAGCCAGAATCACCAAGCACATTACCTGGCCATCGTGGCACTGCTAATAATGGGCGTTTGCTTTGTGCACATTAGCCCCTATAGTTCACGACTGACTGCACCTCAAGAAATAGTTCACAGAATCACAAAAATCATTCCAGTGCAGAGGGAGGCCAGTTGGCTCGTTTCGTTTGCATTGGTTTTTGTCTTTTATTCATTCACGGGATGAGGGCATTGCTAGGCCAGCATTTACTGCCCATCCCTAATTGCCTAGAGGGCAGTTAATAGTCAACCACATTGCTCTGGATCTGCAGTCACATGCCATATTCCTTCCCTAAGGAACATGAGCAAACCAGATGAGTTTTCTCAACAATCAACAAAGGCTTCATGGTCATCGATAGACTATTAATTTCAGATTTTAAAAATTCAACTCAAATTCTACCATCTGTCATAGCAGGATTTGAATCCAGGTTCCCAGAACATTACCTGGGTCTCTGGATTAATAGTTCAAGCAATGGCACCATTAGGCCATCACCTCCTTTACCTACTGTCTAACTCCTGTCTTTCTTCTGTATCCCTGCATGCCATTTCGATCCAAATAATCATCCAATGCTCCTCTTGAATGCTTACTTCTTGAGTTGGATGGTGCAGTGGGACGTTGAGGATTAAGGAAAGTTGCTATTTAAATGCAGGTCCATCCATTCACAAAGTTTCATTGCATTAGCCTATTTCACTTTGCGTTGGCAAGCCCTCTACAGCAGTAAGATTAAGCTCTCAGCTCAGTGCCTAATGAGTAACATCAGCATGGCATCATTTGTTAGTGGTGAGGCTGTAACCACTATCGAAGAGAGAGAAAGTTGCAGTCATGATTTTTTATCCCTGAACTGGATTGAAAACTGGGTTTGCAAACACTGAAGGGCAAAAACTTGGATTAGAATCTCAACAAGCCAAGGCTCCTGGCTTGGCTTCCTCGATCATTTTTTGTCTTTAATAAATATTTGCTTTAAGACTATCGGCAAGTAGTTTGCAGATTGATTTTTCTGATAGTGTTCAGACTAGCGTGGAAGAAAAGATTTACGTGTTTTACAACATTTATAGAGTCATAGGGTCATACAGCATGGAAACAGACCCTTCGGTCCAACCAGTCCATACTGAACATAAACCCAAACTAAGCTATTCCCACCTGCCCGTGCTTGGCCCATATCCCTCCAAAACTTTCCTATTCATATTTCGATCCAAATTTCTTTTAAATGTTGTAATTGTACCCGCATCCACGACTCCCTCCGGAAGTTCATTCTACATGTGAGCCACCCTGTGTGTAAAAAAATTGCCTCTTGTGTCTTTTTTAAATCTCTCTTCTCTCACCTTAAAAATGAGCCCCCTAGTCCTGAAATTCCCCATCCTAGCAAAAAGACAACTACCATCAACTCTATCTCTACCTTTCGATATTTTATAAACTTCTATTAGGCCACCTCTCAATATCCTTAGCTCCAGTGGAACAATGTCCCAGCCTATCCAGCCTTTCTTTTTAACTGAAACCTTCCATACCCAGCAACATCCTGGTAAATCTCTTCTGAAACCTCTCCAGCTTGATAAAATCCTTCCTACATCTGGACAACCAGAACCGGGCACGGTATTCCAGAAGAGGACTCACCAACGTCCTGTACGACCTCAACACAACTATACTGAGCAATAAATCAAGTGCAGACTATAGACTGCCTTTTTGCACTATTGCTGTTTTCCTCCATTCAATGCTACATCCTTAGCAACATCTCATCTGTCACAGAATAACCTTACCCTTTGCACACGATCACCGTTACTATTCAGAAAGTTGAAGGTAAAGTGTATTCTCATAAAACATTCATCTTGGCTTTCTGTATGGATGAAAGTGCAGCTTTTCAGTAGAATAGATCTCATGTTCATTCATCAAAGTGTCCCTGAAAAGTAAAAGAATTACAGCTGATGTTCCTTTTTGTTGTGGCTCTGAATTGTGAATCAGTGTCTGCTCAGTTATGTAACATCAATATAGCAGGAACATTGAGAATAGGCTGGGGTGAGCTCGTGTGAAACAGTCTTAGGGGACAGTCTGCCACCTTATGAAAAGCAGCACAAAGTCCTGATTTCTTGTGAATACCTTATGAACGGGTTCAAACTTTTATGGGCCATTTGCTTAGATTGTGTAGCCTTTTATTCCCACTTTCCCTGGTCTGTCAGGTTTACTCTGGAAAGAAATAGCCCAAGGCAATTCTAATAACGGAAAATACCAAATGGTTTTTATTACAGCAAAGTACACGGCAAAAGATACTGCAAAAACTTTACCCATAATGCTTACAATGACAAATGAACCAGTTTACATGGACCTCTCTGTGGATCAGACCAGAGGAAGTGATCAGCCTGCTCCATTCCAACTTCCAGGCTCTGATCAGAAAACTTGCTTCCTGAGCTAACTAATGACGCTGTGTGGCAGGATTTCCTTCTACTCTGTCTGTACAGAGAAGCTTTGACTGTGAATTTGACAGTGTCCAGTCTCCAGCAACTGATCAGCTTGAGCACGGGCAAACATTACCAAGGTGTTATCTTGGTAATGTCACTTTTATCTATGAACTCTTTAGAATTGGCCTGTCACCCTGGAAAGGGGCGTAGCTCTTGTTTTTTCTAACGAACTTTGGCCTCAGCTTTAGGCTTGCTGCTCACCGCTGTCATGTCATCTCATCAATACTGACACAGCACAATTTCCCATAATAATCACAAACTCCGCTAATAGATCGTCAACATTGTCATGTCACTGTGTCCCTTTTAAACAAAGCTTCAGCTTTTCCACAGTTTCTGTGACAGTCTATTACTGCTGATTGATAATCTTGACTTTTTAAAAAAAGAAGCTTAAACTATCCTTCTAATCAACCAGCTCAGAGATGTTATTTACAAAGCTCTGGAAAAGGTGTGACTCGAACCCAGGGTTCCCTGTCCAGGGGTAGGGATGTTATCACCACACCACAATACTTGATAGAAGCACCTACAGATTCCTTCAACTAAACTCAGAAACACTTTAAAACCTTTCAAATCATTCGGTCATCACCAGGCTTCATATATTTTCTTCTCATTTTATTTAATTTCATTTTGGCTAACCCAATAAATTTCACGTTAATATCTACAGATATATATTGCAGGGGGAGGTGACGGCCCAGTGGTATTATCATTGGGCTGTTAATCCAGAGACCCAGATAATGTTCTGGGGACCTGGGTTTGAATCCCACCACTGCAAATGGTAGAATTTGTGTTCAATAAAAATCTGGAATTAAGAATCCAATGCTGACCATGAATTGATTGGTGATTGTCAGGAAAAGCACCGTCTGGGTCACTAATGGGCCACTAACTATCTGGGTCACCTTTAAGGAAAGAAACTGCCATTCTTACCTGGTCTGGTCTACATGTGACTCCAGACCCACAGCAATGTTGTTGACTCTTAACTGCCCTCTGAGCAATTAGGGATGATCAATAAATGCTGGCCTAGCCAGTGACAGGAACCCTAGAGACATTTAAGAAATATTTATATGAATATGCCATAGTATACACAACTATTGGCCAAGTGCTTTGGAAAGAGATTGACAACTGGCATTAACACAATGGGCTGAAGGGCCTCACTAGTACCGTCTGACTCAATGTCAGATCTCACACACTGGGTGATAAATGCTGGCCCAGCCAGCAATTCCCACATCCCATGAATAAATAAACACATTGAGTGCAGGCCACTCCTAGTGCTCTCCTGCTAGCCCAGCATGCTGCTCCTTGAGCAGGGTTAGCAGCTAGAGTTCGGGAGTGCTGCCCCCTGTCTTTGCACAGCCTGTGTAACATCTTCTCCTGCAGAACAGCAGAGACATCATTTCAGGTACATGAACACTTCACTGCATTGCTGGGTAGATGTAAGTGCACAGAGCTGCAATTATGGGTGTGGGATCTGTGTAACCAGAGACTGGTTTTGGGAAGTTATGATTGAGGGGGTCCTGAATAAAAGCCAGGCTGCCTGAGCTGAATGTGTTGATGGATTTCAACCAAGCTTCATCTGCTGTGTGTGCAAGATGTGGGGTCACTGCTCGAGAGCTGATTGTGTTGTCCTTGGCCGATCTGTGAGAGGCTGTATGATTGTGTCAGTGACCGTCACCGAGATGCAGACAGGCAGCATCATTGTGGTTCTCCTCGTTCACTTCATATAAATGATTTGGGTGTGAATATAGGAGGAGGCTCTTGAGAAGGTACGGAAAAGATTTACAAGCATGTTGCCAGGACTAGAAGGTTTGAGTTATAAAGAGAGGGTGAATAGGCTGGGGTTATATTCCCTAGAGCATCAGAGGCTGAGGGATGACCTTATGGAGGTTTATAAAATCATAAGGAGCATGGATAGGGTGAATAGCCGAAGTCTTTTTACTAGAGTAGGGGAGTCCAAAGCTAGAGGGCATGGGTTTATGCTGAGAGGGGAAAAATATAAAAGGGACCTAAGGGGCAACTTTTTCACATAGAGGAGGGGGTGTGTATGGAATGAGCTGCCAGAGGAAGTGGTGGAGGCTGGTACAGTTACAACATTTAAAAGGCATCAGGATGGGTATATGAATAGAAAGGGTTTAGAGGGATGTGGGCCAAATGCTGGCAAATGGGACTAGATTAATTAAGGAGAGATAGTAAGATCTGCCGATGCTGGAGTCTGAGGTAACACAGTGTGCAGCTGGATGAACACAACAGGCCAGGCAGCATCAGAGGAGCAGGAACGCTGACGTTTCGGGTAGGGACCCTTCTTCAGAAAAAAGAAGGGTCTGAAGAATGGTCCCCAATCTGAAACATCAGCTTTCCTGCTCCTCTAATGCTGCCTGGCCTGCTGTGTTCCTTCAGCTCCACACTAGATTAATTATCGTTATCTGGTCAGCGTGGGTGAGTTTGACCGAAGGGTCAGTTTCCATGCTGCACATCTCTGTGACTCTATGACTCTAGACATGAGAGATGGTGGTGTCTGGCTGTGTGTGACAGCCCTGGACAGAGGCAGGCTGACAATGGGAGGGCACAGTGGGAAGGTCATGAGAGAATGAGTAGGTAATGGCACTTCGTCTGGCAGCTCATTCATCCTGTTGCAGCACTGCATCTCAACATGATTCTCCACTGCTCATTCCTCCGCCGCCTCTACTCATTAACAGGGGTGGTCTCTTGTTGCCATCCTTGGGGCACAGGGTGTTCACACATATCCTGACGGAGCGCCGCAAGAGGGAAATATATGGGCACTACCTCCTGCCTGTACCATCTCCAGGATCGAGTGGGATGGAGAGTGGGAGTAGGACGCAAAACCTTCTGATGGTTCTGCCTTCCAGCCAGTGGTCTGCCATCTGGTTTCCAGAGGTTGGAGCATGGAAAAGCCCAGTCTGGGCCAATACAGCCCAATGGCCAGTTATTGAGAAGGAGGATGTGGTGAATCTGGTTCATTTCCAAGAATTGCTGTTACAAAACCAGAAATTGCTGGAGAAACTCAGCAGATCCGGCATGCATCTGTGGCGAGAGCAAGCAGAGTTAGCGTTTTGGGTCCCTTCTTCAGAATCGGCTGACGATACTGTTATTTTGCTTTCTTGCTTTTCCCTCTAACTGTGTAAGCATTAAAGAAATAAGGAAGGTCACCCAACCTCTCAGCAGGCACCCCTCTCACTTTTGATTTAACTGATTTTAAGCTTTATTGTGAAACTAAACAGAAATTGCTGGAAAAAGCTCAGCAGGTCTGGCAGCATCTGTGAAGGAGGAAAAACAGGGTTAATGTTTCGGGTCCAGTGACCCTTCCTCAGAAGTTAGGGTTTGTAAAGCTTTATTGTCTTGTGTGCTCAAGCACAAAATACAGGAGAACAATGAAAAGTGTGCAATGTCACCGCACAAGGTGCCATCTTAGGTACAAAGGTACGAAACTTAGGTACAAGTAGTAACATAGAGAAACAAACTTAGAAGTAAAACATTACTGTTGTTTTCAGTATAAATGGAAAAATAAAGTGATAAAGTTAAAAGTGAACATTACAGTACTTCCTAATGTTAAGTGGAAAAATGATGACACTTTTAAAAATTTATTTAGGGAATGTGGATGTCCCTGGCTAGGCCAGCATTTATTGCCTATCCCTAATTGCCCAGAGGGCAGCTAAGGGTCAACTAGCTTGTTGTGGTTCGGCAGTCACATGTAGGCTAGACAAAGTAAGGGATGGCAGATAGTAAGAACTGCCGATGCTGGAGTCTGAGATAACACAGCGTGGAGCTGGAGGAACACAGCAAGCCAGGCAGCATCAGAGGAGCAAGGAAAGCCGACGTTTCGGGTTGGGACCCTTCTTCAGCAGTACCCCAGCAGGATGGCCCAGCCTCCCCTCTGCTTTCAGATCCCTGTAGTTTAACTTGAACACACCTGCGTTTGTTGGATAATAATAACGCAAAATCCATTAGAAAAATGAACTGTCTGAAAACAGTGATCTGAAATTATATCGTCCACCCCACCGCAACCATGAAAGTTGGATAAGTACCAAAAACAAACCTAAAGGTCTGCTAAATCTGCTAAAAATTGCATGAAACCAAGGATAACGTGGCATTGTACTGAAATATTTAACTTCACAATGCCTTTCAGCTGAAGTAAAACTCAGCTAACCATCGCAGCCTGAAAGTCAACTTGCATTTCTTTACCCTCAGCGAGGTGGCAGCCAAATTCGGATATGGTTTGAGGGCCAGAATGCGGGATTCCTTGATCCTAAAGCCATTGCCGTCCCTCCCCCTTTTTTTAATCTAATATAGAAAGTGATGAAATAGAGAAGGACAGATGTTCAAACACTGCAACCTTGGCAACGGGGGGGGGGGGGGGGGTGGAATCAGAGGGGTGAGAGGGGGGAGGTTATTATGGTGAGAGGTTGCAGGGTCAAAGTACAGCCACCTGAAGAAGGGTCCCTAGCCAATGTACATAAACATCCTGGGCAGGGAGAGCCTCCCAAACACACAGGAGCGAGGCAGTTTTGTCATTACAAACACTTACGTGGGAAATGTAGGCCTTATCAACCATCTTTGATTCTTTACTCTGACTGCAGAATAGCCAGAAATAGTACGGTAGAGTGTTAACCAAACCTCACACTTCTGAACTGGATTCCCAAGCTTCCGGGCTACGCCTCTCCCTGTGGTGTTAGAAAGCTTTCCTGAGACCTATTTACAGTTCAAAACAAATATTTCACATTCAACACCAGGAACGTTACACACGCAGCAGGGAAACAAAAGCCAAGAACGTTGTGCTCTGTGAATGATCCTGAACATGACTCTCAACTTTCCATTGCAGCAACAACTTGACTTGGGTTTGCTGGGGGCCTTATAGTTTCATATAGGCTTCTAAATGCTGTCCAGGAGCTAAATGTCCAGGAGATCAAGTCCCGCCTGCCCAGGTTACATGAGTTGCCAGCAACAAGCAAGTCAGGCTGGACAAACCCATGGGGAATACAGGTCATTATTGCTCCCAGAGTAGGGAGCGAGGCTGGATTTTATTCTGAAGTGGGATTGAATTGTGGGGTGAGTGGCTGACGAGAGAAGATGAGGCTGTTTGTACGGTTGGGTGAGGAGTTGGGGAAATCGAAAGTACATGCGGAGATCCAGGGAGGTTTTACCATCCTGAACCCTGAGTCCCTTCTGACCCCATTGGACTCTCAGCCTACCCCAGCCATCAATGAGAGGTTACACAACACCAGCATCCTCTACCAGGTGGAGTGGACAATGGAGATCCTGTAGATGTAGTATATGTGGACTTCCAGAAGATATTTGATAAGGTGCCGCACAAAAGGTAAGACTATTTGGGGTTAGGGACTGTCCATTAGCATGGATTAAGCATTTGCCAACCAGCAGAAGGCAGTGATTTGGGATAAATGGGTCTTTTTCTGGTCGGCAATATGTAACTCATGGAGCACCAGAGGGTTTGATCCTCATGCCTCAACTATTTAGAATATATATTAATGACTCGGATACAGGGACGGAAAGCAAAATTTACAGATGACTCTAAAATAGGTGAGAAAGCAAGTTGCAACAAAGAAGTAAAAAATATTTTAGCTTAGGATAGGTTAGGGAAATGGGCCAAAGTTTGTCAGGTCGAGTTTAACATGGATAGGTATGAAGTTAGAGACAAAAATAGAAATTGCAGGGAAAGCTCAGCAGGTCTTGCAGCATCTGTGGAGAGAAATCAGAGTTAATGTTTTGGGTCCAGTGACCCTTCCACAGAACCTCAGAATGAGGTGTCAATCTGGTGAAGCCACCAAACAGGACTACTTGCATACCAAAAGAGCAGAAACAGCACGTGACAGACAGAGCTAAGCGAAGCTACTGCCCCTGCAGGGTGCTGCCCCTTTAAGGGGACAACTAGCTCATGATATTTGGCTGCCGCCTGATGCTTTCAGCCCCTGAACAGTGCTGACATCAAAAATCCCAACACTGTCAGACAAAAACAAGTATACCTGCTTACTTTTGGAGTAGGTCTTGGTGTGAACCCTGAGGAATACATGCAGCCAGGGGCAAAGGGTGTCAGCCCTGAAATGTTTCCCTCTTTCTCAACGTGACTCTCTGACAAATTCAGAGAGAAGGTCAGTGTGCAAGGGTTAAGGTACAAGGTTGGTTGGGGCATAGCTGGGGGGGAGCAGTCAGTGGCGGTGGGTTTGCTGGATATTAATTTGATTTGATATATGATTGTCACATGTACTGAGATACAGTGAAAAGTATTGTTTTGCGTGCTATCCAGTCAAATCATCCCTTCCCCCCCCTCCCGCCCCTCCTTTATTCATTAACAGGATGAGGATGTCACTGGTTAGGCAGCATTTATTGCCCATCTCTAATTGCTTAGAGTTAACCACATTGCTGTGGGTCTGGAGTCACGTGTAGGCCAGACCAGGTAAGGATGGCAGTTTCCTTCCCTAAAAGGACATTTGTGAAGCAGATGTGTTTTTCCTGACAATTAACAATGGGTTCATGATCATCATTAGACTCTTAATTCCAGATTTTGTTTTTTTTAATTGAATTCAAATTTCACCATTTGCCATGGACAGGATTTGAAGTTGGGTCCCCAGAATGTTAGATAACAAGGTATGGAGCTGGATGAACACAGCAGGCCAAGCAGCATCATAGAAGCAGGAAAGCTTGACGTTTCGGGCCCAGGCCCTTCATCAGAAAAAATGTTAATGTTAAATGTTAAATGTTAAAATGTTAAAATGTAAAAATGTTAACAGATTTTCTGGATTAACAGACCAGTGATTATACCACTAGGCCATTGCCTCCCCCTATGTACCTTACATAAGGCATGAGGACAAAATGCAGAATATAGAGTTACAGCTACAGAGAAGGTGCAGAGAAAGATCAAATGTAATATATGAGAGGTCCGTTCCTAAGTCTGATAACAGCGGGGAAGAAGCTGTTCTTAAATCTGTTGGTACATGTTTTTATATCTTCTGCCCAATGGAAGAGAGTATAATTGGGAGGGGTGGGAGGGGTCTATAATTATGTGGGTTGCTTTCCCAAGGCAGCAGGAAGTGTAGATGGAGTCAATGGAAGGAAGGCTGGTTTTCATGATCAGCTGGGCTGCGTTCACAACTCTCGGTAATTTCTTGCAGTCTGGGGTAGAGCAGTTGCTGTACCAAGCTGTGATGTGTCCAGACAGGATACTTTCCATGGTGCACCTATAAAAGTTGATGAGTCATTGCGGACAGGCTGAATTCCCTTGGCCATCTGAGGAAGCAGAGACGTTGCTGCGCTTTCTTGACTGTAACAATGATGTGGATGGACCATAACAGACTGTTGGTGATATTTACTCCTCGGAACTTGCAGCTCTCAGCCATCTCTAGCTGAGCACCATTGATGCAGATAGAGGCTTGACCTCCACTACGCTTCCTGAAGTCAATGACCCAACCCTCTATGGTGGAGTCATCAACAAATTTGTAAATGGAATCAGTGCTGAATGTGACCACGTTGTCGTGCGTGTAGAAGAATTATAGTAAAGGAGCTTGAATACGCACTCTTGCAGAAAATTGGTATTGAGGATTATTGTGGAGGAGGCGTTGTCGTCTATCCTTACTGATTGAAGTCTGTGGGTCAGGAAGTCAAAGATCCAGTTGCAGAGGGGAGAGCAGAGTCTTGGGTCTCAGATAACAAGCATGGGGCTGGATGAACACAGCAGGTCAAGCAGCATCATAGGAGCAGGAAAACTTGACGTTTCGGGCCTAAACCCTTCATCAGAAATGCTGGGAACCTGGGAACCCTGCAGCCCAATGGCATCAGTGTGGATTTCACAAGCTTCAAAATCTCCCCTCCCCCAACCGCATCCCAAAACCAGCCCAGCTCATCTCCACCTCCCTAACCTGTTTTTCCTCTCACCTCAAGGCACACCCCCATCTCCTATCTACTAACATCATCCCGCCCCCTTGACCTGTCCGTCCTCCCTGGACTGACCTATCTCCTCCCTACCCCTCTACCTACACTCACCTTTACTGGCTCCATCCCCGCCTCTTCGACTTGTCTGCCTCCTCTCCACCTATCCTCTCCTCTATCCATCCTCTTTCCGCCTCCCCGTCTCTCCCTATTTATTTCAGAACCCTCTTCTCCTCCCCCATTGCTGATGAAGGGTTTAGGCCCGAAACGTCAAGTTTTCCTGCTCCTATGATGCTGCTTGGCCTGCTGTGTTCATCCAGCCCCATGCTTGTTATCTCGGATTCTCCAGCATCTGCAGTACCTTTTATCCCAGGTGAACTTGGGGTTGGGGTGGAAGCTGTTGGTGAAGTGGATCTCCGGCAACCACCTAGAAACCGATATCCATTTCAAGCCCACGGACTCCCACAGCTACCTAGAATACACCTCCTCCCACCCGCCTTCCTGCAAAAATGCCATCCCCTATTCCCAATTCCTTTGCCTCCACCACATCTGCTCCCAGGATGAGGCATCCCATTCCCGTACATCTCAGATGTCCTCATTTTTCAAGGACCACAACTTCCCCGCCTCAGTCATCGAGAACGCCCTCAACTGTGTCTCCCACATTTCTTGCAACTTATCCATCACACCCCCTCCCCTCAATCACAACCAAAACAGAACCCCCTCGTCCTCACATACCACCCTAACAACCTCCGGATCCAACGCATCATCCTCCAATACTTCTGCCATCTGCAATCCAACCCCACCACCAAAGATATTTTTCCCTCTCCACCCTTATCCGCTTTCCAGGGGGACCACTCTGTCCATGACTCCCTTGTCCACTCCACACTCCCCTCCAGCCCCATCTCACCCAGCACGTTTCCCTGCTAACACATGAAGTGCTACACCTGCCCCTACACTTCCCCCCTCACCCCCATCCCAGGCCCCAAGAAGACTTTCCACATCAAGCAGATGTTCACCTGCACATCTGCCAATGTGGTATACTGCATCCGTTGTTCCCGTTGTGGCCTCCTCTACATTGGCGAACCATTTCAACTCCCCCTCCCATTTCGCAGACGACATATCCATCCTGGGCCTCCCGCAGCGCCACAACGACGCTACCCGAAGGTTGCAGGAACAGCAACTCATATTCTGCTTGGGAACCCTGCTGCCAAATGGTATCAATGTGGACTTCGCAAGCTTCAAAATCTCCCCTCCCCCAACCGCATCCCAAAACCAGCCCAGCTCGTCCCCGCCTCCCTAACCTGTCCCTCCTCCCACCTGTCCCCTCCTCCCACCTCAAGTCCCAACCCCATCTCCTACCTACTAACCTCATCCCGCCCCCTTGACCTGTCCGTCCTCCCTGGACTGACCTATCTCCTCCCTACCTCCCCACCTACACTCACCTTTACTGGCTCTATCCCCGTCTCTTTGACCTGTCTGTCTCCTCTCCACCTATCTTCTCCTCTATCCATCTTCTATCCACCTCCCCCTCTCTCCCTATTTATTTCAGAACCCTCTTCCCCTCCCCCATTTCTGATGAAGGGTTTAGGCCCGAAACGTCAAGTTTTCCTGCTCCTACGATGCTGCTTGACCTGCTGTGTTCATTCAGCCCCATGCTTGTTATCTCGGATTCTCCAGCATCTGCAGTACCTTTCATCCTGGGTCTCAGAGTTTGGAGATGAGTTTTCTTGGAATTATGGTGTTGAAGATGGATTTAAAATCAATAAATAGTAGTTTTACACAGGTGTCCTTGTTATCCAGGTGTTCCAGAGATAAGCGTAGAGATGGTGTCTTCCATAAACCTATTGTGATGGTGGGTGAACTGTAGCGGATCAAGGCAATCTGGGAGGCTGGAGTTGGTGTGTGCCATTACTAACCTTTCGAAGCACTTCACTATGATGGATGTCAGGGTGGTAGTCATTAAGGCACGTGGTCTGGTTTTGAATGATTATGATGTGGTAGGCATCACAGAGACGTGGTTGCAGGGGGTTCAGGACTGGCAGTTAAACATCCAAGGATTTACAACTTATCGAAAAGACAGGGAGGTGGGCAGAGGGGGTGGGGTTGCCTTGTTAGTTAAGAATGAAATCAAATCAATAGCACTGAATGACAGAGGGTCAGATGATGTGGAGTCTGTGTGGGTGGAGTTGAGGAATCACAAAGGCAAAAAAGACCATAATGGGAGTTATGTACAGACCTGCTAACAGTGGTCAGGACCAGGGGTGCAAGATGCACCAGGAAATAGATAAGGCATGTCAGAAAGGCAAGGTCACGGTGATCATGGGGGACTTCAATATGCAGGTGGACTGGGTGAATAATATTGCCGGTGGATCCAAAGAAAGGGAATTCATGGAATGCCTACAGGATGGCTTTTTGGAACCACTTGTGATGGAGCCCACAAGGGAGCAGGCTATTCTGGACTTAGTGCTGTGTAATGAGCCAGACTTTATAAAAGACCTTAAAGTAAGGGAACGCTTAGGAGGCAGCAATCATAATATGGTAGAGTTCAGTCTGCGGTTCGAAAGAGAGAAGGCAAGATCGGATGTAATGGTGTTACAGTTAAATAAAGGTAATTACAGGGGCGTGAGAGAGGAACTGACGAAAATCGACTGGAAGCAGAGCCTCGCAGGGAAGACAGTACAGCAACAATGGCAGGAGTTTCTGGGTGTAATTGAGGACACAATACAGAGGTTCATCCCATAGAAAAGAAAGATTATCCGGGGGGGGGATTAGACAGCCATGGCTGACAAAGGAAGTCAGAAAATGTATCAAAGAAAAAGAGACAGCCTATATAGTGGCCAAGAGCACTGGGAAATCAAAAGATTGGGAAGGATACAAGAACAAACAGAGGAAAACAAAGAGAGAAATAAGGAAGGAGAGGATCAAATACGAAGGTAGGCTAGCCAGTAATATTAGAAATGATAGTAAAAGTTTCTTTCAATACATAAGAAACAAACGAGAGGCAAAAGTAGACATTGGGCTGCTCCAAATTGATGCTGGAAGGCTAGTGAAGGGAGATAAGGAAATAGCTGAAGAACTTAATAAGTATTTTGCGTCAGACTTCACAGTGGAAGACATGAGTAATATCCCAACAATTAAGGAGAGTCAGGGGGCAGAGTTGAGTATGGTAGGCATTACAAAAGAGAAAGTGCTAGAAAAGCTAAAAGGTCTAAAAATTGATAAATCTCCCGGCCCCGATGGGCTACATCCTAGAGTTCTGAGGGAGGTGGCTGAGGAAATAGCGGAGGCGTTGGTTGTGATCTTTCAAAAGTCACTGGAGTCAGGGGAAGTCCCAGATGATTGGAAAATCGCTGTTGTAACCCCCTTGTTTAAGAAAGGATCAAGACAAAAGATGGAAAATTATAGGCCGATTAGCCTAACCTCGGTTGTTGGTAAAATTCTAGAATCTATCGTTAAGGATGAGATTTCTAAATTCTTGAAAGTGCAGGGTCGGATTAGAACAAGTCAGCATGGATTTAGTAAGGGGAGGTCATATCTGACAAACCTGTTAGGATTCTTTGAAGAGGTAACAAGTAGGTTAGACCAGGGAAACCCAGTGGATGTTATCTATCTAGACTTCCAAAAGGCCTTTGAGATAAGTTGCCTCATGGGAGGCTGCTGAGTAAGGTGACGGCCCATAGTGTTCGAGGTGAGTTACTGGCATGGATTGAGGATTGGCTGTCTGACAGAAGGCAGAAAGTTGGGATAAAAGGCTCTTTTTCGGAATGGCAACCGGTGACAAGTGGTGTCCCGCAGGGTTCAGTGTTGGGGCCGCAGTTGTTCACTTTATATATTAATGATCTGGATGAAGGGACTGGGGGCATTCTGGCGAAATTTGCCGATGATACGAAGTTAGGTGGACAGGCAGGTAGTACGGAGGAGGTGGGGAGGCTGCAGAATGATTTAGACAGTTTAGGAGAGTGGTCCAGGAAATGGCTGATGAAATTCAACGTGAGCAAATGCGAGGTCTTGCACCTTGGAAAAAAGAATACAGGCATGGACTATTTTCTGAACGGCGAGAAAATTCATAAAGCCGAAGTACAAAGGGATCTGGGAGTGCTAGTCCAGGATTCTCTCAAGGTTAACTTGCAGGTTGAGTCCGTGATTAAGAAAGCGAATGGAATGTTGTCATTTATCTCAAGAGGGTTGGAATATAAAAGCAGCGATGTGCTTCTGAGACTTTATGAAGCTCTAGTTAGGCCCCATTTGGAATACTGTGTCCAATTTTGGGCCCCACACCTCAGGAAGGACATACTGGCACTGGAACGTGTCCAGCGGAGATTCACACGGATGATCCCTGGAATGGTAGGCCTAACATACGATGAATGGCTGAGGATCCTGGGATTGTATTCATTAGAGTTTAGAAGGTTGAGGGGAGGTCTAATAGAAACTTACAAGATAATGCATGGCTTAGAAAGGGTGGACGCTGGGAAGTTGTTTCCGTTAGGTGGGGATACTAGGACCCGTGGGCACAGCCTTAGAATTAGAGGGGGCCAATTTAGAACGGAAATGAGGAGACATTTCTTCAGCCAGAGAGTGGTGTGCCTGTGGAATTCATTGCCACGGAGCGCAGTGGAGGCCGGGACGTTGAATGTCTTCAAGGCAGAGATTGATAAATTCTTGATCTCGCAAGGAATTAAGGGCTACAGGGAGAGTGCAGGTAAGTGGAGTTGAAATGCCCATCAGCCATGATTAAATGGCAGAGTGGACTGGATGGGCCAAATGGCCTTACTTCCACTCCTATGTCTTGTGGTCTTATGGTCTTATGATTTGGCACTGACATGATAGTGGTCTTTTTGAAGCAGGTGGGATCCTCACATCGTAGAAAGCAGAGGTTAAAGATGTCTGTGAATACTCTGGCCGGCTGGTCCGTGCAGGATCGAAGTGCACGGCCAAGGACTCCATCCGGGCCCATTGCTTCTTGTGGGTTCACCCTCAAGAAGGTCCAATCTGATGTCTGCAGCAGTGACTGGGTACAGGTGCAGCAGAAACTGTCGGGACAGGTAACACTATTTCACTGACCTTCTGTTCAAATCGAGCAGAGAATGTATTGAGCTCATTGGGGAGGGATGCATTTTCAGCGATTCTGCACGATCTCACTTTGTGGGCCATTACATTGTGTAAGCCCTGCCGCAGTCAATGTGTGTTTGTGTGGTTAGACTGGGAGTTTAGTTTACTCTGATATTGTCTCTTGGTGTCCCTGACGGCTTTGTGAAGATCATACCTAGGTTTCCTGTATAGGTCAGCATCACCTGACTTGAACGCCTCAGACCCAAGGGGTTAAAGGGTAGGGAGGGGTCACAGCTGAGTGACTGAGTGCTAAGGGTCAAGTGGGAGATTGAGTTGGGCTGGGGTTGGTTTTTGGGATCTTTGGGATCAGGATCAAAGAGAGCAGTGGGAGTGTGGGTCAGGATCGGGGCTGGGAGTAGGGGTTTGTTGGATAGGGTAGGGGTCAGTTCAGATCGAGAGTGGGGAACAGAGAAAATTGGAGATGGTTCCAGATCATGAACACGGATGGGGGCATGGGGTTGGGGCAGTGATGGTTAGGGAGCTTGGGGGTTATTATGTGGTAACTGGGGAGAGTCAATGATAAGTCAGGGTGTGTGAGTCAATGTTACAGTTGCTGGGAGTTAGAAATTTAATTCCTCAACCTTTCTCTGGCCAAACAAGTCAGTCTGAACCTTTCAAGGTTCTGACTCTCATTCAGAGTTGAAGAAGGAATTGGAGGATTCTAGAAGCTGAATTATTGCCCATCAGACATTTCAAGTTCCTGGACAATTTCCATGGAGCCAGCAACTATCCAGAGATTGGAAAACCTGGACCATTATGGGGCACTGGCGGCTGAAAGCACAGCTTTCCATTGGCAATGTGATGTTGCTTCACTTTACTGCGAATGATGGCCCATCCGGAGAAATGTCGAGTTCAGAAAGGGTTTCCCAGGAGGATGAAGGGATGTCGAGAATTGAAATAGGATTTACATCTATTGGAGGAACTGGAGAATGGAGAAGCAGTGTTGGTAAGGGCCAAATGAATAGTCATTGTAATGAAGTGCACGCGGAGATATTCTGAACTGGGATGACTGGACTGGAGACATTAACCATGTTTCTCTCTACACAAATGCTGTTGAGTTTCTCCTGCGCTTTCTGATTTTGTTTAATAGACGTAAACCCCTGGTCGAACCTAGACATGGTAATGATAGGAGCTCAGATGGCTCAGAACAACGTTCCTCATCCATGGCCATCAGGGATTCAAATAGATCTAGTAATCCATTCAGTGCTTTTTCATATCCACTTGTAGGATGTGGGCATGACTGGCTGAGCCAGCATTTGTATTGTCCATCCCTAGTTGCCCCTTGAGAAGGTGCTGGTGAGCTGCCTTCTTGAACTGCTGCAGTCCGTGTGCCGTAGGTTGACCTGCAATGCCCTTGGGGAGGGAATTCCAAAGTATTCACCCAGCGACAGTGAGGGGACGGCAATATATTTCCACATGAGGATGACTCAGAGAAGATCTCGCAGGTAATGGTCTTAGAGGGCGTAGCTTCGGAAGGTGCTGTCTGAGGATCTTTGGTGAATTTCTGCAGTGCATCTTGTAGATAGTACACACTGCTGCGACTGAGCGTCGGTGGTGGAAGGATTGGGTGTTTGTGGATGTAGTGCCAGTCAAGCGGATTGCTTTGTCCTGGCTGGAGTCAAGCTTCTTTAGTGTTATTGGGGCTGCACTCATCCAGGCAAGTGGGGAGTATTCCATCACACTCCTGACATGTTCCTTGTAGATGGTGGACAGGCTTTGGGGAGTCAGGAGGTGAGTTACCCTCCCCAGTATTTGTAGCCTCTGACCTGCTCTTGTAGCCACTGTGTTTATGTGGTGAGTCCAGTTGAGTTTCTGGTTGATGGTAACCCCCAGGATGTTGATTGTGGAGGATTCAATGATAGTAACAAGGTCGAATGCCACGGGGTGGTGATTAGATTGTCTCTTATTGGTGATGGTCATAGCCTGGCATTTGTGTGGCATGAATGTCACTTGTCAGCTCAAACCTGGATATTGTCCAGATCTTGTTGCATGTGAATATGGCTACTTCAGTATCTGAGGAGTCACAAATGGTGCAGAAGATTGTGCAATCTTCAGTGAACATCCCCATTTCTGACCGTATGATGGAGGGAAGGTCATTGATGAAGCAGCTGAAGATGGTTGGGCCAAGGACACTGCCCTGAGGAACTCCTGCAGATTCCAACCACCAGAGCATTTGCCCCCTGATACCCAATGATTCCAGTTTTGCTAGGGCTCCTTGATGCCACACTTGGTCGAATGCAGCTTTGATATCAAGGGCTGTCACTCTCACCTCCCCTCTGGAATTCAGCTCTTTTGTCCATGTTTGAACCAAGGCTGTAATGAGGTCAGGAGCTGAGTGGCCCTGGCGGAACCCAAACTGGGCATCACTGAGCAGGTTATTTCTGAGCAGGTGCTGCTTGATAGCACTGTTAGTGACACCTTCCATCACTTTACTGATGATCGAGAGGAGACTGATGGGGCAGTAATTGGCCGGGTTGGTTTTGTCCTGCTTTTTGGGTACAGGACATACTTGGGCAATTTTCTAAACTGTTGGGTAGATGCCAGTGTTGTAACTGTACTGGAACAGCTTGACTAGGGGAATGGCAAGTTCTGGAGCCCTTGAATGTTGCTGGAATCTTGTCAGGGTCCGTAGCCCTTGCCGTATCCAGTGTCTCCAACCATTTCCTGATATCATGTAGAGTGAATCGAATTGGCTGAAGACTGGTATCTGTAATGCTGGGGACCACTGGAGGAGGCCGAGATGGATCATCCACTCGGCACTTCTGGCTGAAGATTGCTGCGAATGCTTCAGCCTTATCTTTTGCACTGATGCGCTGGGCTCTTCCATCACTGACGATGGGGATGTTTGTGGAGCCTTCACCTCCAGTGAGTTGTTTAATTATCCACAACCTTTAAGACCTACCGCTGTTCCTATTTCTTACAGTTCTCTGGGTGCCCATGCTCACCTCGAATCTACCCTGTAATAGTGGCTGTCTGACCATCAGAAAATCAAGGGCCTAACAGAAGGAGATTTGTCAAGATGCTGTGCGGCAGTGACAGCAAAAGTTGGTGTCCGAGCCACATGAGATACCAGGATGGGTGACTAGGGAAGTTCTGAGAAGAAGAGAGGTAGAGACACATAAGGAGGAAATTGTAGAAGGCCCAGGCAGCTGAAGGTACTGACTCCAGTGCTGCAGGCACATAAATTCAGAAATGTGCAAAAGGCCAGAATTGGAGGAATGGAGAGATCTCCAGAGGGGTATGTGGGGCACGAGGAGGTAACTCCAACAGAACAAGGGATAGGAACTTGTAGCTGAAAGTCAGCAAATGACATTCCCAAAGCAGGAGAATGGGGCACCTTTAGAACCAACCGTTTAAAAAGAAGGCTGCGTTGCTATAAGTAACGTCACATGAAGGTTCTGCCGTGACCCAAGAAAACCAGTAAATGTTGCAGCTAACACATTAATCTGATGGAATTAAAAACGGATTATTATTGTTTGTGCTGCCTCCACGATAATGGAGATATCACAACTGCATTAGCACCAAATTTGATCAAGCTCCCATCTCCGAGGAAATGGGTTATTTCTTTTGAAACACAAGACAGCCAACTAGCCGACTTGCACTTAAATAATTACAGCTGGCCTTAGATGAACTTGTAACATTTTTAGAACATTAGAACATAAGAACTAGGAGCAGGAGTAGGCCGTCCGGCCCTTCGAGCCTGCTCCGCCATTCAATAAGATCATGGCTGATCTTTTCGTGGACTCAGATCCACTTACCCGCGCTCTCACCGTATCCCTTAATTCCTTCATTGTTCAAAAAGAAATCGATCTTAGCTTTAAAAACATTTACTGAAGTCGCGTCAACTACTTCACTGAGCAAGGAATTCCATAGATTAACAACCCTCTGGATGAAGAAGTTCCTCCTCGATTCAGTCCTAAATCTGCTCCCTCTAATCTTGAGGCTATGCCCTCTTGTCCTAGCTTCACCTGCCAGTGGGAGCATCCTCTCTACTTCTAGCTTATCTATTCCCTTCATAATTTTATATGTTTCTATAAGATCCCCCCCTCAATCTTCTGATTCTTGTGGAGTTTGATATTCTGTTGAGACTTGCTTCCAGCGTCAATCTGGTCAAAATTACAAGAGCTGCCTGTTACGTTACTTCTAACTTTGTGGCCAGATTTTCGAATAGAATCATTTTCTTATTGGAGTGGGCAAGTGTGACTGTCTGTATGATGGTCCGTTCAAGTCGCCCTATTGGGGGGACTATGGCTGCTGCACATGTGCCGTTGAATTGGGTGTATTTTTGTTGACACTAATGCAACAATTAGAGTAATTAGCACCATTCTGTCTTATCCACGTGGCGCTAAGCATCACTTTAACACAGCAGCAGTGAAAACATTAGTGAAGATAATGTCAAGTTCGTGTGAAGAGGCCAGGTTGGCACCCACCCAATTCCTCACACAAAAAAAGAAATTGCTAACTGTCTTGAAACCCTTCGTAGTGTTTTAACTTATTTTGTGTGAGCACATTCATTTGATTTTGTTCCTGCAGAGGGAATGGAAGGAGACATAGTCTAGTAGAGAACACAAAAGCATAGATAGATAGAGAAACTGGATGGGGCCTGTAAAGGGCCAGCATGCTTTCTATCGACCCTACACAGTGTGAATTTAGGAAGGATGTTCCCAATGACCAGAGAGTTCAAAACCAGGGCTCACTATCTAAGAATATGGGAAGGCCATTTAGGACTGAGATGAGGAGAAATGTCTTTACCCAGAGAGCGGTGAGCCTGTGGAAATTTCCTGCTACAGAAAGTGGTTGAGGTCAAAACATTGAATGCTTTCAAGAAGACTCAGTGGTTAGCACTGCTGCCTCACAGCTCCTGGACCTGGGTTCAATTCCACCCTTGGGTGATGATCTGGGTGGAGTTTGCACGTACTCTCTGTTTTCCTTCCACAGTCCTAAAATGGGCAGGTTAGGGTGGATTGGCCATGCTAAATTGCCCCATAGTGTCCAGGGATGTGCAGGCTAGGTGGGTTAGCCATGGGAAATGCAAGGTTACGGGGATAGAGGAGTGGGCCTGGGTGGGACACTCTTCAGAGGTGTGATGTGGTCTCAATGAGCTGAATGGCCTGCTTTCACACCGTAGGAGTTCTATGAACTGTCAATCTCTTTGGAATTATCAACAAACCCATTTAAAAGCAACTGCCATAAGTATCAAAGGGACCTGCTAAAAGTAAATATCTGGCAAAAGCACTAGCTGAAAGTGACAAGGTATTTAAAACTCCTGTCTTTTAATATTTTAGTAAAAGTTTTTTTATAATTCATTCCTGGGATGTGGACATCTCTGGCTAGCCTACCAATCTCTACTTGCCCCAGAGAGGGTGGCAGTGAGCTACCATTATGAACCATTACAGCCCTGGGATGTAGGGCCACCCGTAGATGCTGTTGGGAAGGGCGTTCTGTGATTTTTACCCAGCAACAATGAGGGAACAGTGATATAGTTTAAAGTCAGGATGGTACATGGCTGGTCCATTCGGTTTCTAGTCATTGATATAATAATGCAAATTAGACAATGATATATTGTTATGGTATGAACCCAGGCACAGACTTGATGGACCAAAGGGCCAGTTCCTGTGCTGTACTGTTCTTTGATCTTTTAGCCCAGCAAAGTGAACTGCCAATGTTACGATCTGGCTGGGAACCAGTAACTTATCTTTCAAATACACCACCCAGTGTCTTTAATAAACATAGAATAGTGGTTTCATTATAAACAAAATGTATTCAGCGACAATGACAACCTGGGTAATACAATTACTTTGTAACAAGAAAATATACATACTTATCACTGTAAATGATCCAAAATGCGCACACACACACACACACACACACACACACACACACACACACACACAC
>JAHRHZ010000034.1:6065948-6076702 GCA_024137785.1 Ginglymostoma cirratum | reverse complement strand
CACACACACACACACACACACACACACACACACACACACACACACACTCTCTCTCACACACAATCACACAAAGACACAAGTTCACACACACACACACACAGAGTCACACACACACACACTCTCATACACTCACGCACTCACATGAAGACACACACACGCAAAAACTCACACACATGCACACACAGACACACACATACACATACAGACACACACACAAACAGCCACACACACGCATACATGCACACATACACACACTTACACACACACACATGCACACACACACACACACAAACACATACACAGGCGCACACACACACATAGACACACACCCAGACACAGACACAGACAGACACACACATACACAGGCACACAGACACACACAGACACCCACATACACAGAGAGACAGACAGACACACACACGCGCACACACACAGACACACGCGCACACACACAGACACACAGACACACACACACACACACACACACACACACACGCACACACACAGAGATACAAACATGTGCGCCGGGTATAAGGGAAAAATAGTGGATTTCTCTCTGTAGAGAGCCACTTCTGGGAAGAGAAAAACCCACTTTTGGCCAGCAAATCTTAGTTCTTGACAGCATGAAAAGGGATAGTATTCAGAGGGCCGTCACTCTGATGTTCTGGTACACAAAGATGGACAAGGGGAGGTGTCCAGGCCATTTTCCAATGCAACTTCCTCAGAAAACAAGGTAACAAGGCGTGGGGCTGGATGAACACAGCAGGCCAAGCAGCATCATAGGAGCAGGAAAACTTGACGTTTCGGGCCTAGACCCTTCATCAGAAATGGGGGAGGGGAAGAGGGTTCTGAAATAAATAGGGAGAGAGGGGGAGGCGGATAGAGGATGGATAGAGGAGAGGATAGGTGGAGAGGAGGCAGACAAGTCGAAGAGGTGGGGATAGAGCCAGTAAAGGTGAGTGTAGGTGGGGGGATAGGGAGGAGATAGGTCAGTCCAGGGAGGACGGACAGGTCAAGGGGGCGGGATGATGTTAGTAGATAGGAGATGGGGGTGTGGCTTGGGGTGAGAGGAAAAACAGGTTAGGGAGGTGGAGATGAGCTGGGCTGGTTTTGGGATGCGGTTGGGGGAGGGGAGATTTTGAAGCTTGTGAAATCCACATTGATGTCATTGGGCTGCAGGGTTCCCAGGCTGAATATGATTTGTTGTTCCTGCTGCCTTCGGGTGGCATCACTGTGGCATTGTAGGAGGCCCAGGATGGACATGTCATCTGAGGAGTGGGAGGGGGAGTTGAAATGGTTCGCGACTGGGTTACTGACTCCATCCCCGCCTCTTCGACCTGTCTGCCTCCTCTCCACCTATCCTCTCCTCTATCCATCCTCTATCCGCCTCCCCCTCTCTCCCTATTCATTTCAGAACCCTCTTCCAGCAAGTCCGTGCGGGTCATAAACATCTACCAAATTAGTGCAGGCCTGATGGGCTGAATGGTCTACTCCTGCCCCTATTTTTGAAGTTTTTAATTCTCATTTTGCAGCGCTTGGCCCATCACAAGTGCACATTTAAACACTTCTCCAATGTTATGAGGGTTTCTGCTTCAACTACCCTTTCAGGCTGTGAGCTCCAGATTGCAACCCACCCTCTGGGTGAAGAAACATATTCCTTGCTGCCTCGCAGGTTTTGCATTTTTATGGTGCAAAAAGATAAGTTTTAAGAAACAATCCTCTAAATGTTTTATAACCAAATGTATCAGGAGCAAGGTTCTGTCTGTAGTGTTAAAGAATGCTTGAGGCTGCTGGCGAAATCCTGCTCCCATAGTGTAATGTAATGTCAGAAGTGATTTGGAGAGAGATATTGGGCTGAGAAAGGTCATGAGTTCAAACTCTGCTGCAGGAGACGAGAGAGCAAATACAAAAGCTGACTCTCCTGTGTATCACGGAGAGAGGCACACTCTCTCAGTGACGCCACATCTACCCTTGTTCGCAAATGTAGGAGATCTCTCATCACGGTTGTGAAGGAAAGGACAGGTGTTTTCATTATTCTATACCCCTATTTATCCGCCTTCAGACCAGTCAGAGAGAGAGGCAAGTGCGGACATTGGACCACTAGAAAATGAGGCTGGAGAAGTAGTAGTGGGAAACAAGGAAATGGCAGAGGAACTGAATAGGTACATTGCATCAGTTGTTCATCGTGGTGGACACTAGCAGCATTCCAGAATTTCAAGAGAGTCAGGGGACAGAGGTGAGCGTAGTGGCCATCACTAAGGAGAAAGTGCTGGGGTTGCTGAAAGGAATAAATCATCTGGATTGGATTTACTACAACCCCAGAGCTCTGAAGGAGATAATAGTGGTGAATCATCATAGAATCCCTACAGTGTGGAAACAGGCCCTTTGGCCCAACAAGTCCACACCGAACTTCGGAGCATCCCACCCATTCCCCTCTAACCCACCTAATCTACAAATCCCAGAACATTATGGGCAATTTAGCATGGCCAACCCACCTAACCTGCATATCTTTGGACTGTGGGAGGAAACCGAAGCACCTGGACGAAACCCACACAGACACAGGGAGAATGTGCAAACTCCACACAGACAGTTGTCCAAGGGTGGAATCGAACCCAGGTCCCTGGTGCCGTGAGGCAGCAGTGCTAACCATGGAGCCACTGTGCTGCCCGGTGATCTTGTAGGAATCACTGGAGTCAGAGGACTGGAAAATGACGAATGGAACATGCCTGTTTAAGAGGCAAGGGATACAGAAGACATGAAATTATAGGCCAGTTAGCCTGATCTCAGCTATTGGAGTCCATTATTAAGGATGAGATTGCAGATTACGTTGGAAGTGCATGGTACAAAAGGGCTGAGTCAGCACAGCTTGGCCAAGGGAAGGTCATGTCTGACAAAGCTGTTAGAATTGTTTGGGGAGGTAAATGAGCAGCTTAGAGAAAAGAAAGTCAATGGACGTGATCAATTTGGATTTCCAGAAGGCCTTTAACAAGGTGCCACACAGGAAGCTGCTTAAGAGAAGAGCCCATTGAGCCACTGGTATGGGTAGAGGATTGGTTGACTGGCAGAGGGCAGAGAGTGGGGACAGAGGGTTCTTTTTCAGGATGGCAGCCAGTAACATCTTATACAGCCTCAAAGATCAGAATTCAGTCTGTAAAACCATTAAAGGAGCATGAACAATTGTTGAAGCTGTAGACAGCAGGATTAATTCAGTGAAAACTGTTAAGGAAATTGGAACGTGGCATTGTAATCCTGTAGAACTATAAACCTTTAAAGAAAGGAGAATAAATAAGCATATTAAAAGGACATCTGTTCTCAAACTGGAAGCTAAATCAGAAGTTGAATAAACAAATACACTTAAATTCAATCAGGACCAGAGATGATAATGTCATTGCTTGTCAAGGGGTAAAGGAAGCAACAAATATTGCCAATAAAGTTTTGAAAGCCTTTGACGGTTACTTTAACCCCAATAAATCGAATTCCTAAAAGATCAAGATTTAACTGAAGAGTTCAGCACCCAGGAGAATCCATAGACAATTTCTTTAATGAATGCTACGGCATAGTGGAAAAATATGGTGATTGGAAGTCAGAGCTCATAAACACATTGGAAGTGTTAAAATTTGTCTTTGCCAGATTTATTACGGTCAAAAGAAGATTTGACTCCAAAGAAAGCCATTCAAACAGTGACTGAAGCAGAAGTCAAGAAGCAACACAGATCAGTCCTGGGAAGAGAGGATCAGCAGAATCCATTCGGTTTTTAAAGTCATCGTCATCATCATCTGCTGTCCTTCGCAAACAAGGACGACTCTCTTCCAATCTTGAGGTGGTTGTACAGGCTGATGTGGCTACTACAGGCCCTGTTACACTTGGGAAAGGAGATGGTCACAGGAAGAAGTGGGTGGCATGTTGGTGTGACAGTGTATTTCTTTCACCGCTTACATCTAACTTCCCCTTGTATCTGCCGGCAAACCTCGTGGAGCTCCATGCCTTCCCCAATGCTCCTCCTCCACTTTGGATTTAGCCCAGCAACTCCCAGGTGTCTGTGGGAACACATCGACGCCTTGAGGACATCCTCTGTTCACCTGGGCCTTACAACACCTGCAAACACACATGAGAAGTTGATTCAGGGAATAGGCTAGACAGCAGGTACTAACAGTCATTGTCAGCACTGTGCAGCAAGCAAGCCTTACAGGCAATTACCGTGTTCGTTTATTTTAAAAGGAAATGCTTTATGTGCAGAGATCGCTTTCAGAAAATGTGCTGAAGTAACTTTAATCGCAAGAAGACAAATAGCTGCTCACACAAAGGTATTAATGAGGTAGAACATCCTACAATAGAAGAAGAACAAAACTATTCCTGGGTGAAATATGTGATCCACAGTTAAGTTTTTGGCAAGAAAATATTTATCTTCATGATGATCTCATTTTTTAAACTTGATATAGGGGCAAGTGTCACTATATTATCAGACAGTGTATGATGGTTAAATGAACAATATTTACGGCCTGCAGCAGTGAAAATACATGGTTCAGGAGATATAAGTTAAAAATTAAAGGCATGCTACGAGCAGTTGTTCAACGCAAGGAGTGTTAGATAGTACAGAATTTATGAGGACATTGTAATGAAGAAGTCACACAACAGCAGGTTATAGTCCAACAGGCTTATTAAAAATCACAAGCTTTCGAAGCGCTGCACCTTCATCAGGTGAAGATAAAACAGAACATTTTATTCCTGTATCTTCTCAGGAAGGTCATGAGTACCCGTGACAGAGAGCAGGAAGAGCAAGAAGCAATCGTCAAGTCGTACGGATGAGGAAGTGAACAAGTTAGTTTCACCAGCAATTTAAGCACTGGAGCTGAGTGAATGTGTCCAATCTATTGAATAAGTTGAGTCAAAATGTCTACACACTTCAATGCAGATTCGCTGGAAAATTGGGAAGAAAAGTGAATCTCGCATAGATTAAGGATGAGATGCCGACAACGCCATGGAAGATAGCAATGTGGTAGGAATGACCAATATGCATAGATTCAGGTCAAAAAGAAAAATACCTTGCTCAGAGATCCAGGACGCTGCACCACCATATGAGGGCACCTGATTCAGTAGGACTGTTCTTCCCACCAACAAAATTCATGACATTAAAAGTTCAAGGAGGTAATGTTGGGGCTGTACAGAATGTTGGTCAGGTCACAGCTGGAGTGCTGTGTGCACTTCTGGTCACCTCACTATAGGAAGCATGTGATAGCACCAGTGGGGCTATAGAGGAGATTCATCAGGAAGTTGCCTGGGATGGAGAAATTGAGCTATATGGAGAGACTAATAGGCTTGGGTTATTCTCTTTAGAGCAGAGAAAACTGAGGAGGGAGAAGGTACAAGATTACAAGGGGTATGGGAAGGATGAATAGAGAGTAGCTGTTCCCTTTGGTTGAGGGGTCAATCACAAGAGAGTATAGTTTTAGGGTATGGGCCAGGAGAATCAGAGGTGTTTTGGGGGCAAAAGAACGTTTTCACTCAGTGGGCAACGGGAATCTGGAATGCACTGCCCAGGAAGGTAGTGGAAGCTGGAAACCTTACAACCTTTAAAAAGTATTTGGAGGAGCACTTCAAATTTCATAACATTCAAGGAAATGGGACAAGTGGCAGTTATGTTGGTGCAGACCCGATAGGCCGAAGGGCCTTTTCTGTGCTGTATGAATCTATGAATCAGATATTACAGTGGAACAATAGTCTCTTTCATCAGGGAAGACATCATCAGCAAAGAAAATGCATAAGAGAAAAAGTCCCCCAGTGTAAAGGCAGCTACAGTCCTCACTCGGTGTCACGAACAAAATCAAGGGCAAATGCAGATATGATCATGGATCAAGAGAAGACCACTTGCTCCTCCAACAGCAACTTCAATAACAGCGTTCTGAGGAAGGGTCACCGGACCCGAGACATTAACTCTGTCTTCTCCTTCACAGATACTGCCAGACCTGCTAAGCTTTTCCAGCAACTTTGTTTCTGTTGCCCTTGCTCCTTCAAGCCTACTCTGCCATTCAACATTATCTCCTGATTCATTCTGTCTTGCACTATAGCCACTGTTACAGGGGCAATAGACCACTCCTATCAGTGTCTTCTACCCCTTCTTATTTCTTACCTCCACCCATATGGATTCTACATTTTCTAATCCATGGTCATATCTTGCTCTGGTACTTTGTCCATCTCTTACGAACAAAGCTGCCACACTGTCTTTTCTTTCCTCAGACAGAAACAGAAATTGCTGGCAAAACTTGACAGGTCTGGCAATAACTGTGGGGAAGCTTCCAATGGCAAGCTAGATTTCACTTCAACTGCGTCGGGACCCTTCATCAGAAGGGCTGCTGGACTTGAAACGTTAACTTTGTTTTCTCCCCACAGATGTTGCCGGACCTGCAGAGTTTCTCCAGAAATTTCTGCTTTTGTTTCAGATCTCCGCTTTTATCCTTTCCTGCCTTTTTTAAAAAGTCACGTAGCTCCACAGTCCAAAGATGTGCAGGTTAGGTGGATTGGCCATGCTAAATTGCCCATAGTATGCAGGGATGTGTAGCTTAGGTGGGTTATAAGGGGATGGGTCTGGGTGGGATGCTCCAAGGGTCAGTGTGGACTTGTTGGGCCAAAGGGCCTGTTTCCACACTGTAGGGATTCTATGTATGTCTATGTATGTATTCTATGTATGTCTCTGATATTTAGCTCTCAGCTTCCATCCCTTTGTGACTATGTCTCCATAATGGCTATAAGATCATAACCTCCAACCTCTACATGCGCCGTTCATTCATTTTATGCACTTTAATTAAATAGCTATTATTTTATCAATTTTCCCCCTTCAATTCTATTTGTCTTTTTAACACTGTTTGTCCCTTCCTGTCCCATTCTGGGTATCATTATCCAAATAGCTGCCTTGCAATTATGAAATGTCCCTATGTTTATTGAGCCCATACACCTAGCTCCCGTCCTGAATCTACCCCCTGTCTATTCAGTTGAAAGCTCTCTCAACAGCCCTAGTTATTTGGTTTGCAAGGACTCTGGTCCCAGTACAGTTGAAGTGAAGTCCGTCCCATTGGAACTGATCGCTTCTACACCAATACTGATGCCAACATCTTGTGAGCTGAAACCCATGTGTATCTCTGAACCATGCATTTAATCCTTTGACTTTATTTCCCTGATGCCAGTTTGGCCATGGCTCAGGTAGTAATTCTGAGGTTATTACTTTGGAGATTTAGCTTTATAATTTAACACCTAACTGTCTAAATTCATTGAGCAAAACCTCCTTTGACCTACACAACGTCATTTGTACCAACATGGAAGGCAACTACTGGATTCCTCCCATCCCTCTTCAAGTTCCTGTCTGGCCCTGAGGAGATATCATTAACCCTGGCATCAAGCAGGCAACACAGGGCAGCAAGGTGGCTCAGTGGTTACCACTGCTGCTTCACAGCGCTGGGGACCTGAGTTCAACCCCAGCCTCAGGCGATAGTCTGTGTAGAGATTCTCCCTGTGTCTGCATGGGTTTCCACCGGGTGCTCTGGTTTCCTCCCACTGTCCAAAGATTGGCCATGCTAGTTTGCCCATACAGGGATGTACATGTCAGGTGTGTTAGCTGTAGGAAATACAGGCATAGGGTAGGGGGGTGGGTCTGGGTGGGATGCTCTTCAGAAAGTCTGTGTGGACTTGTTGGGCTGAATGGCCTGTTTCCATACTGTGGGGATTCTATGAAAAACATAGGTAGCAGAGCACTGTATTTATCCCACTAATTCTATTGCCCCTTACCATTAGTATGTTGTTAGTTCCTATCTATACTTGAATTTATCTCATCTTTACCAAGGTACAGTGATCAATTTCCTAATCTTCCGTTCAGTCGCTGGTCACATTCATATAGCTTACAAGAACTTTGTTACAGTTAGACAATTGCAGAGACTGATACTCCTTGAATGCTAGCCCCTGGTTGGTTACACCTGTCTCCGCTACACCAACTCACACCCTCCTCTCCCCGTTCACAGGTCAAATTTGAATAAACTTATCTGACGGATGTGATAGCCTCTATAAGCAGATTCCCCAGATACATTTCCCCTCCTTGATCTGATGCGATGATTGCAGTTCTGACCCTTGCTCCTGAGCTCAGATCCTAAGCTCCTCAGGCTCCAAACCCTAATGACAGATGTACTTGCTCTAGATCACCTTGGTGTCTAGCAGCACCCACATGCTTCAGCAGCAACACATCACCTATCCTGCCAAAACAGTTGTGGTTTATTTATTAACGAATTACTCTACACCCCTGCTCTTTACACTTGGAGAATTTTAAGAGTAAAAGGAAACCACAGAGCTGGGACAGCAAGGTGGCTCAGTGGTTAGCCCTGCTGTCTCACAGCACCAGGGACCTAAGTTTGGTTCCATCCCTTGGTGACTGTCTGTGTGGAGTTTGCACATTCTTCCCATGTCTGTGTGAGTATCTTCCCACAGTCCAAAGATGTACAGGCGAGGTGGATTGGCCATGCTGAATTGTTCAGGAATATGCAGGTGAGGTGGATTATGGGAAATGCAGGGTTGGGTGGGTGTGGGAGGGATGTACTTCAGACGGTCAGTATGGACTTGATGGGATGAATGACCAGCTTCCACACTGTAGGGGTTCAATGATGATTATAAGCTGACAACCTTACTTTTACATAAAAGAAATGTTCACCCATCAGCTTCCTTCCCTGCACTTGCATCACATTTTAATTGCTGATGCCACTCTGCTGTTGCTTTCACTGTAGGTAGGTCTTTCGATCTGTACCCTTTCTTTATTCATTCACAAAATGTGCGCTTTGCTGGCTGGGCTAACATTTATTGCCCATCCCTAGAGAATATGATGGTGATCTGACTTCGTAAGCCACCGCAATCCATTCGTTACAGATACATCCGTGATGCCATTAGGGAGGCAGTTCCTGGATTTTGATCAGGGGACCGTACTCTTATTCCCACAATATTTATGTGGACAGCCCAGTTCAGTTTTTGATTCATGGTAACTACCAGGATGTTGATAATGGGGAATTCAATGATGGTAATACCGCTGAATGTCAAGGGGTAATGGTTAGATTTTCTTATTGGAGATAATCGTTGTCTAGCACTAATTAGGTGCAACTGTGAGTTGCCACTTGTCAGCCCAAGCCTGGATATTGTCCAGAACTTGTTGTATTTGAACATGGGCTACTTCAGTATCTGAGGAGTCGTGAATAGTGCTGAACATTGTGTGATCATCAGCGAACGTCCCCACTTCTGACCTTAGGATGGAGGGAAGGTCATTGATGAAGCAGCTGATATAATGGCTGGGCCTATTATTCTCTCCCGCTCACCTCACACTCAGTATGTAATGTTTCGAGCTGGGCAACTCATCACCGATACTGAGAAGAGATGATATTTTGAAGTGGTTGAGGAGGAATTGTCGATGAGCAAACAAAACGGCTTGCGTTAATATTCTTACAAGCATCAGATGTCTCAAAACACCTGGACAGCCAATGATGTATTTGTAAAGTGTGTTGTAAAGTAGGAAACACAGCAGCTAACTTTTACACAGCAAGCTCCCACAAACATCAGTGTGACAATAACCAGATAACGTGTCTTTGTGATGTCTTCCCTGCTCTTCCTCGAAGTCATGCTCTGTGTTTTTTCTTGCATCAAAGTAAGGCACGAAGTGGGCTGGCACCATAATCTTTCATCTGAAAAGCAGCCCCATCTGACAGTGCAGCATTCCCTCAGCTCAGTGCTTCATTGGAGGGTCAGCCTTGATTCTTATGATCCAGGGGCCTTGACTAATGGTCTAGTGAGTCAAGTTTAATCCCATTGCAGCAGCTTGAATTCAGTTAATCGATTAAACTTGGAATTGCAAAAGCTAGTAAATGTAATGTTGTTGTTAAAATAAAAATTTGTTCACCAATGCCCTTTAAGGAAGACAATCCACTACTCTATCCTGGAGTCACTTCTTTGTGAGTGAACATCCTAGAGAGTGTGGATGTTCCGTCGTTAAATATTTAAGGCTGAGATAGACAAGTTTTTAATCATTCAGAGTATCTGCGGATGTGGGTGGCAGGCAGATAAATGCAGTTGGATGATGATCGTTGTATTGAATGGTGGAACAGTCTCAATGGGTCGAATGATCCACTCCTGTAAAAACCAAAAGAACTGCGGATGCTGTAAATCGGAATGAAAACAGAAGTTGCTGGAAAAAACTCAGGAAGTATGGCAGCATCTGTGAAGAGAAATCAGAGTTAATGTCTCAGGTCCAGTGACCCTTCCTGAGAACTGATGCTAGCTCAGAAAATGTGGCTTTACATGCAGAAGATAGGGTGGGGAGAGGGTGTCAGGAGTGAATGATAGATGGGAATAGAACCTAAAGAGAGAGAAGAATAGTTGGACAGATAAAGGAGTGGATAACGATCTGGCTAGAAGGGTGCATTGCTGTTAATGGAGACCGTTAGTGGCTGACAATAGGAATAGGTCCGCTTCTGTTCCAGTTTCTTATGTTCTGGCAACATGTTCAACTCTTAGCTAAAGGGAGGTGATGGCTTAGTGGCAATATCACTGGACTGTTAATCCCGAGACCCAGGTAATGTTCTGGGGGATAAAAGGTACTGCAGATGCTGGAGAATCCGAGATAACAAGCATGGGGCTGGATGAGCACAGCAGGTCAAGCAGCATCATAGGAGCAGGAAAACTTGACGTTTCGGGCCTAGACCCTTCATCAGAAAAAAATTTTTTTTTTTTCTGATGAA
>JAHRHZ010000034.1:6043396-6060948 GCA_024137785.1 Ginglymostoma cirratum | reverse complement strand
CTGCTTGGCCTGCTGTGTTCATCCAGCTCTGCACCTTGTTATCTCGGACCTGAAACGTTAACTCTGCCTTCTCCTCCACAGATGTTGCCAGACCTGCTGAGCTTTTCCAGCAACTTTATTTTTATTCCAGTTTGAGAGTAATCCAGGGGGAAGTAAGTCATTCCCAAACTAACCTGGAGTCCCAGTCAGCAATTCAGGCAGCTCTTGTGACAATCTCCTGCCTTTTCCCCTAACTGCTGCATGCCATTTCCATGCAAATAGAACATTGAACATAGAACAGTGCAAGCCCTTCAGCCCACAATGTTGTGCCAACCTATGATCCTACTAAGATCAAACTGCCCTGCATACCCTGCATTTTACTATCCTCCATGTACCTGTCCAAGAGTCGTTTAAAAGTTTCTAAAGTATCTGACTATCGTCATCCAATACCCTCTTGACTGCCTCCAGCATCAAGAGGAGAGGCAGTTGGCAGCGTGGAAGGGACCGTGGAAGGGGAGGTCCCTGAGAAAGGCAGTCAGCAACACCAGAGGATCAGGCAAAAGGAGGACCTCAATGACTGTACGTTCAAGCAATGGTCAGCATGTCATGTCCTGAAGACTCTGGACATGGTGGATCGTGTCAGATGGTTCCCTCAGCAGACTGTCAAAGTCATTTGTTAGAATGCCTCATCTCCAGAACTCACAAACAAGCACCGAGAATTAACCTGGCTGGTGTTAAGAAAGGCCCTTTCTGTCAAATTCTGGCTTGGAGTCTCAACCCTTACCCACGTTGCTCTCGGGGTTGACACTCTCTTGCCTTGTGGAATTTGTCTTTGGGAAGAAGATGCAGAGAGATGAGACAGTTAGAACATAGAACAGTACAACACAGTACAGGCTCTTCGGCCCACGATGTTGTGCCGAAATTTTACCCTATACCTAAGATCTATCTAACCTCCACCCCTACCTTATACTATCATCCATTGTCTATCTAATAGCCGCTTAAATGCCCCTAATGAGGACGAATCCACTACCCTCTCCGGCAATGCATTCCACACCCCTACCACACTCTGAGTAAAGAACCTACCTCTGACGGTTCCCCTATATCTACCTCCACTCACTTTAAAACTATGCCCCCTCGTAATAGCTACCTCTACCCTAGGAAAGAGTCTTTGGCTGTCCGCTCTATCTATACCTCTGATCATTTTTTTGTTTTTATTGAGGTTCATCCCAAGCAGATCTGTGACGGAGGACTCTGTGCTATACGGGCTGTTCCCAGGGACACAGACCAGGACAAATATCTGAAGAAGGGTCTAGGCCCGAAACATCAGCTTTCCTGCTCCTCTGATGCTGCTTGGCCTGCTGTGTTCATCCAGCTCTACACCTTGTTATCTCAGATTCTCCAGCATCTGCAGTTCCTACTATCTCTCAAATACCAACTGCGCCTGGAGGGCCATCAACTCAATGACGGACACCTTTTGGTCTGTCCAAAACTTGCTGGTCTTCCAGTACAGCAAGTTGTCTTGGACTGGCTGTTGTGGACTGGGATCTTCCATGGTCTAGGACCAGGTGCTAAGGAATGCATTAAAGCTTGGGTCAGTCCGTGCACTGGGGCAAGGCTGTGGACTCAGCCTTTTCAGCAAAACAACACTGAAGGACTTCAATCTTCAGAACCTCTTAATGCATCCTCATGGAGAAAGTACATTGGTGAATTGAAAGTATTCACAATGTATTTGAGGTACCTCAGAGCGAAATATCATGCATAATAAAGAAAGATACTACTGCACTCTGCAATGACCAATTTGAAATGTTTTGAGTTTGTGTTCTGTGCCTGATATGGAATGTATTTTGTGAATATTAATCGTGGAACGTGCTTTACCAGGACAAGTCGGATTTTATTACAAATTCTGTAATATTCCACAATGCATTTTGTTTTACAAATTTTATGAACAAAGTCTATTTTTGGAAAAACATTTCACAGTACCTCGAGGAGCACATGAGATGAAGGCAGCAGGAGAGGGAATTAATACAATCATATTGAGTGAAGCATGCAATACGAGAACAAATTAAATCATTTTTTGCAAATTCTGTAATAGTCAAGTCGATATATTTCATAACGTATATTTTTCAACTTTTATGAAAAAAATATTTTTGCCAAAAAAAATGATGAACAGCATCTTGAGGAGTGTGTGAGGGGAGGGTCCCAAGACTGGCAGGTCAGCAGGATTTAGAAACCAAAAGAACTGCGGATGCTGTAAATCAGGAACATGTTCTGAGGAAGGGTCACCGGACCCGAAAACTCTGTTTTCTCCTCCACAGATGCTGCCAGACCTGCTGAGCTTTTCCAGCAACTTTGTTTTTGCAGCTGGATTTAGTACAGTGGGTGAAAGGAGGGGCTTCAGATTGGCTTCCTGCAGAAGCAGACAAGGAAGAAACTTGAGACAGGCAGGTATTGGCACCTTCTTTTTCCTTTATTCATTCACAGGATATCGGCATCACTGACCAGGCAGCATTTATTGCCCATTCCTAATTGCCCAGAGGGCAGTTAAGAGTCAACCACATTGCTGTGGGTCTGGAGTCACATGTAGGCCAGACCAGATAAGGATGGCAGTTTCCTTCCCTAAAGAGCATCAGTGGACCAGATGGGTTTTTCCCAACAATCGATAATAGATTCATGGTTGTCATTAGATTCCTAATCCCAGATTTTTTATTGAAATCAAATTCCCTCATCTGCCATGGCAGGATTCGAACCCGTGTCCCCAGAACATTATCTGGGTCTCTGGATTAACAGTCCAGCGATAATACCATTTGGCAATTGCCTCCCCCTAATATTCCTCCATTCCTTACATATTCATGTGCTTATCTCAAAGTCCCTTAAACACCCCTGTTGTATCTGCCTCCATCACCCCTGGCAGCATGTTCCAGACTCTTACCACCCTCTGTTTAAAAAACTTGCCCCTCATATCTCCTTTGAACTTTCACCCTCTAACCTTAAATGCATTGACCCTAGTACTAGACATCTCAACTCTGGGAAAAAGATTCTGACTATCAACCCCATCTATGCATCTTATCATTTTATAGACCCCTATCAAGCCTCCCCTCAGACTCCGCTGCTCCAGAGAAAACAACCCAATGTTCTAGCCAATACAGTGTGGAGCTGGAGGAACTCAGCAGGTCAGGCAGCATCAGAGGACGAGGAAAGCTGGTGTTTCAGGTTTACACCCTTCAACAAATGCTAAAGTCAGTCTCTAAGAAATGGACCTGGACGGATCACCTGGCATCTACCCAGGCACCAGAAAAGACAACAGCAGAAACAGTCCTGTTGACTGTGCAAAGTCCTCCTCACTAACAGCGGGGGGTTAGTGCCAAAATTGGGAGAGCTGACTCTCAGACTCATCAAGCAACAGCCTGACGTAGCCATACTCACAGAATCATACCTGACAAACAATATCCCATACACCACCATCACCATTCCTGGATATGTTCTGTCTCACTAGCAGGACAGACCCAGAAAAAGGGGCGGCACTGTAGTATACATTCGGGAGGGTATTCCTCTAGGATTCCTTAACATTGACTCTGGACCCCATGAAGTCTTATGGCTTCAAGTTAAACATGGGCAAGGAAACCTCCTGCTGATTACCACATGCTGTCCTCCCTCAGCTGATGAATCAGTACTCCTCAATGTTGAACAACACTTAGAAGAAGCACTCACGATGACAAGGGCACAAAATATACTCTGGGTGGGGGATTTCAACGTCCACCAGCAAGAGTGGCTTGACAGCAGTACAACTGATCGAGCTGGTCGGGTCCTACAGGACATAGCTGCTAGACTGGGTCTGCGGCAGGTGGTGAGGGAACCAACAAGAGGGAAAAACATATTTGACCTCATCGTTACTAATCTGTCAGGTGCAGTTCCATCTGTGCGAGACAGTATCGATAAGAGTGACCATCGCACAATCCTTGTGGAGATGAAGTCCCGCCTTCACATTGAGAATAACTTCCATCGTGTTGTGTGGCACTATCACCGTGCTAAATGGGACAGACTTTGCACAGATCTAGCAACTCAAGACTGGGCATCCATGAGGCACTGTGGGCCATCAACAGCAGCAGAATTCTACTTCAGCACAGTCTGTAACCTCATGGCTCGGCATATCCCTCACTCAACCACTACCATCAAGCCAGGGGATCAACCCTGGTTCAATGAAGAGTTAGGAGGGCATGCCAGGAGCAGCACCAGGAATACCTGAAGATGAGGTATCAACCTGATGAAGCCACCAAACAGGACTACTTGCACACCAAACAGCGAAAGCAGCAAGTGATAGACAGAGCTAACTGATCCCACAACCAACAGATCAGATCTAAGCTCTGCAGTCCTGCCACATCCAGCTGTGAATGGTGGTGGGCAATTAAACAACTCACTGGAGGAGGAGGCTCCACAAATATCCCCATCCTCAATGATGGAAGAGCCCAGCACATCAGTGCAAAAGATAAGGCTGAAGCATTCGCAGCAATATTCAGCGAGAAGAGCCGAGTGGATGATCCATCTCGGCCTCCTCCAGTGGTCCCCAGCATTACAGATACCAGTCTTCAGCCAAATCAATTCACTCCACGAGATATCAAGAAACGATGCAGACACTGGTTTCAGCAAAGGCTATGGGCCCTGACAACATTCCAGCAATATTACTGAAGACTTGTGCTCCAGACCTTGCTGATCCCCTAGCCAAGCTGTTCCAGTACAGTTACAACACTGGCATCTACCCGACAATGTGGAAAATTGCCCAAGTATGTCCTGTACACAAAAATCCAACCCAGCCAATTACTGCCCCATCAGTCTACTCTCGATCATCAGTAACGTGATGGAAGGTGTCAGTAACAGTGCTATCAAGCAGCACCTGCTCAGCCATAACCTGCTCAGTGACACCCAGTTTGGTTCTGCCAGGGCCACTCAGCTCCTGATCTCATTACAGCCTTGGTTCAAACATGGACAAAAGAGCTGAATTCCAGAGGTGAGGTGAGAGTGACTGCCCTTGATATCAAAGCTGCATTCGACCGAGTGTAGCATCCAGGAGCCCTGGCAAAACTGGAATCATTGGGTATCCGGGGGCAAACTCTCCGGTGGTTGGAGTCATACCTGGCACATTGGAAGATGGTCGTGGTTGTGGGAGGTCAATCATCTCAGCTCCACGACATCTGTGCAGGAGTTCCTCAGGGTAATGTCCTCGGCCCAACCATCTTCAGCTGTTTCATCAATGACCTTCCCTCCATCATAAGGTCAGAAGTGGGGATGTTCACCGATGATTGCACAGTGTTCAGCACCATTCATGACTCCTCAGATACTGAAGCAGTCCATGTTCAAATGCAACAAGATCTGGACAATATCCAGGCTTGGGCTCATATGTGGCAAGTGACATTTGCGCCACTCAAATGCCAGGCTCTGACCATCACCAAGTAGACAATCTAACCACTGTCCCTTGACATTCAGTGGTGTTACCATCACTGAATCCCCCACTATCAACATCCTGGGGGTTACCATTGACCAGAAACTCAACTGGATTCACCACATTAACACAGTGGCTACAAGAGCAGGCCAGAAGCTGGGAATACTGCGGTGAATAACTCACCTCCTGGCTCCCCAAAGCCTGTCCACCATCTACAAGGCATGAGACAGGAGTGTGATGGAATACTCCCCACTTGCCTGGATGAGTGCAGCCTCAACAACACTCAAGAAGCTTGACACCATCCAGGAAAAAGCAGCCCGCTTGATTGGCACTAAATCTACAAGCATCCAGTCCCTCCACCACCGACGCTCAGTAGCAGCAGCGTGTACTATCTACAAGATACACTGCAGAAATTCACCAAAGTTCCTCTGACAGCACCTTCCAAACTCACAACCACTTCCATCTAGAAGGACAAGGGCAGCAGCTATATGGGAACACGACCCCCTGCAAGTTCCCCTCCAAGCCATAAGACCATAAGACCATAAGACATAGGAGTGGAAGTAAGGCCATTCGGCCCATCGAGTCCACTCCGCCATTTAATCATGGCTGATGGGCATTTCAACTCCACTTACCCGCACTCTCCCCGTAGCCCTTGATTCCTTGCGAGATCAAGAATTTATCAATCTCTGCCTTGAAGACATTCAACGTCCCGGCCTCTACTGCGCTCCGTGGCAATGAATTCCACAGGCCCACCACTCTCTGGCTGAAGAAATGTCTCCTCATTTTCGTTCTAAATTGACCCCCTCTAATTCTAAGGCTGTGCCCACGGGTCCTAGTATCCCCACCTAACGGAAACAACTTCCCAGCGTCCACCCTTTCTAAGCCATGCATTATCTTGTAAGTTTCTATTAGATCTCCCCTCAACCTTCTAAACTCTAATGAATACAATCCCAGGATCCTCAGCCGTTCATTGTATGTCAAATACAATCCCAGGATCCTCAGCCGTTCATCGTATGTTAATGTAAAGCCATTCACCAACCTGACATAGAAATGTATTGCAGCCCTTCTACTGGGTCAAAATCCTGGAATTCCCTCCCTAAGGGCATTGTGGGTCAACCCACAGCAGGTGGACTGCAGCGGTTCAAGAAAGCAGCTCATCTCCAACTTCTCAAGGGGCAACTAGGGACGGCCAAGAAATATTGGCCCAGCTAGTGACACCCATACCCCACAAATGAATAAAGAAAAAAATTCTGCCCCGTCTAAGCCTCTTGCTGTAGGGGAGTCCCAGTGAATATTGGCGAAGTTAAAGTCATCCGCTATGACAAATCTGTTTTTATTACAACTTTCCGTAATTTGCCTTCACATTTGTTCTTCAATCTCTCGGTGGCTGTTGGGGGGCCTACAGTATAATCCTATCAGAGCGATTGCATCCATCTTATTTTTGAGCTCTGTCTAGCTGTTTTGCCTCAGTGGATGAGCCCTCCAGTCTGTCTTCTCAGAGTGCGGATGTAACATTCTCCCCGATTAGTAATGCAACTCTTCACCTCTTTTACCTTCTCTCTACCTCATCTAAAACAACAAAACCTTGGAATATTGAGCAACCAGTCCTGCCACTCTCTCAACCAAGTCTCTGTAATGGCCACAACATCATAGCCCCGTGTCCTGATTTGGCTCTAATCTCATCTGCCTTACCTTTCATACTCCTTGAGTTGGAATAAACGCACTTCAGCCCATTTGCATCATTGTGTTCATTTACGTGTCTCTGCCTGTCCTTTCTTTCTGATTTACTGGTCCTAGCATCTACCTTTCCCCTGAATCCCTCCACTTGGTGACCGGCTGCTATGGTTCCCAGCGCCCCTGCTGCTCTAGTTTAAACCCTCCCAAGTAGCACTAGCGAGCCTCCCTGTGAGGATACTGGTTCCCCTCCAGTTTAGATGCAACCTGTCCCTCTTGTACAGGGCACCCCTGCCCCAGAAGAGGTTGCAATGATTCAAAATCTGAATTCCTGCCCCCTGCACCAGCTCCTTCACCATGCAGTCATCTGTCCTATCTTTCTATTCCTTGCCTCACTGGCACGAGGCACCGGTATTAACCCAGAGATTACTACCCTCAAGGTCCGGCTTTTCAGCCTCTTTCCTAACTCCCTGTACTCACTGCACAGGACCTCATCCCTCTTTCTACCTATGTCGTTAGTACCAATGCACACTGTGTGATCTCTGGCTCTCACTCTTCCCCTTAAGAATTTTGTGCAACTGCTCAGAGACATCCTTAACCCTGGCACCAGTGAGGCACCACCTGGAGTCTCGGGTGCGGCCACAGAAATAACTGTCTGTGCCCCTAACTAGCGAGTCTCTGACTGCTATTGCTTGCTTGGATCTTGCCTGACCCTTCTGTACAGCAGAGCCAGTTGTGGTACCATAGGCCAGGCTGCTGCTTTTATACACCCCTGAGAGGCTGCCCCCACCCCCAACAGTATCCAAATTGATATACCTGTTAGAAAGGGGAAGAGACACAGGAGACTCCTGCACTACCTGCCTGCCTCTGCTGGTGGTCACCCATCTGCATGACTGAACCTGTGGTGTGACTACCTCCCTGTAACTAGTGTCTATCACACTCTCTGCCCCCTGTATGCCCCTTAGTGTGTCCAGCTGCTGCTCGAAACAAACAATGCAGTCTGTGAGGAGCTGCAGCTAGTCACCCTTCCTGTCATCAGGGACCTGATCTCCCACATCTGGCAGGAAGAGCATATCACTGCCCTAACTGCCAACTCTGCCCCCACACACTAAGAAAGGTAAACGAATCTTACCTTGCCCGCATTACTCAGTAAAGCCTTGAATTCCCATAAGCCCACACTATACCAACTTTTCTGAAGAAGGGTCTAGGCCCAAAACGTCAGCTTTCCTGCTCCTCTGATGCTGCTTGGCCTGCTGTGTTCATCCAGTTCTACACCTTGTTATCTCCTGTACCAACTAGCTCCTTCTCCCTTTCCAAGAGGCACCTTCAAACCTCCAAGCGTTAGGTCGCTTATACCTTCTTTGCAGCTGGGCACCAAATGTTTTCTGCTAATGTTCCTATTTGGCACCTTTCATGATGTCATAGGCGCTAAATAAATGCAAGCTGCAGTAATTGTTTCCTGTTCATTCTCTTTCAAGTTTTGTCTGTTCACTGCTGACCAAATACCTTCGGTTTAGGTCAGTAAAATAAAGTGCAAAAGTATTATTGTATTTGAAAGCCAGCAGAGATCTGAAAGGGTAGTCAATATTCGTTTTGTTGCGTACTCTTCAGTTTAAAATGGAACTTATTGTTTGTTTTTGCGTGGCTGGTCAGGCCTGGTTCTATCATCCACTGTTAATCCATTCAGGGTCGATACTGAACTGTCTGCCCACTCACAGCTGCTCCACCTGTTAACCTCATGTGATCCAAGCAGGTAGTGTTTACATACTGACTGCACTTGAAGTGAAGGCAGCAAGTTATTGACTTGTTAAGAGGGTCTCGTTTTCTCGATAAAGAGCTTTGCGAGGTAGTTGCTGAGATGAGCTGGTAAGTGTGTCAGGGTCAGAGCATTACTGGCCATGCTGAGCTCCTGTTCCTTTCCTCCTTGTGTAGTTCTGAATGCTGGAGATATGCAGTATCCCATGCTGTCTTCATTCATGGGCTGCAGCTGCTGCTGGCTGGGCCATCGTTCATTCCCCGTCCCTAGTTACTCTCAAGAAGGTGTCTTCTTGAAGCTCTTGTATTGATGCACAGAGAGATCTGGGTGTTCAGGTCCATTGTACCCTGAAGGTGGCAACGCAGGTCGATAGAGTGGTCAAGAAGGCATACGGCATGCTTTCATTCATCGGACGGGGTATTGAGTACAAGAGTTGGCAGGTCATGTTACAGTTGTATAGGACTTTGGTTCGACCACATTTGGAATACTGCGTACAGTTCTGGTCGCCACGTTACCAAAAGGATGTGGATGCTTTGGAGATGGTGCAGAGGAGGTTCACCAGGATGTTGCCTGGTATGGAGGGCACCAGCTATGACGAGAGGTTGAGTAGATTAGGATTATTTACATTAGAAAGACGGAGGTTGAGGGGGGACCTGATTGAGGTCTACAAAATTATGAGACGTATAGACAGGGTGGATAGCAAGAAGTTTTTTCTCAGAGTGGGGGATTCAATTACTAGGGGCCACGATTTCAAGGTGAGAGGGGAAAAGTTTAAGGGAGATATGCATGGAAAGTTCTTTACGCAGAGAGTGGTGGGTGCCTGGAACGCATTGCCAGCGGAGGTGGTAGAGGCGGGCACAATAACATCATTTAAGATGTATCTAGACAGATACATGAATGAGCAGGGAGCAGAGGGATACAGATCCTTGGAAAATAGGTAACAGGATTAGATAGATGATCTGGATCGGCGCAGGCTTGGAGGGCCGAAGGGCCTGTTCCTGCGCTGTAATTTTCTTTGTTCTTTGCTCGCTGCAGTCCGAGTGCTGTAGGTGGACCAGTGCGAGAGGTCTAGCAAGTCAAGGGCAGCAGACACACGGGAACACCATTCTCTGCAAGATCCCCTCCAAGCCATTCACCTTCCTGACTTGGAAATATATAGCCATTCCCTCAATGGCAAATGGACAAAATCCTGGAATTCCCTCCCAAATACCACTGTGGGCTGTATGGACTACAAGGCACCACATTCCCAAAGATGATTAGTGATGGGTAATAAATGATGGTCCAAACAGCAACACCCACATCCCATGAATGAATAAACACGAAAGGAACTCCAAATATTCTGTCTGTAAATGGCAGGATTCTTTTAACAACTTAACGCTTATATTTCTGTTCTTTTTCCCTTAAAACCTGCTGAATACAAGTCAGAATAAGGTTATTTTATCAATGTCTAGTTATATCCTTTCCCTGTTTTATAGAATGAATAATAACAGCAAATGAGCAAAGTAGTGGAGACCATTAAATTCTTTCTTGTGGGAAATTAGTATGCCATCAACACACACATAACAAACACTCCCGTTAAACAGACAGACAGACAGAAAGAGTGTCGCAGAATTGGAGCAAACAAGATAGAGCAGGGACAATACCCTTCATTAATAATGAATGCGTTAGCATATTGAAAGTCTCCAGTGTCACTTTTTCTCGAAAGCTTGACACATCGGTTCCATCAGCAGCCTGGGAATCTCCCTTAAACCCATTAAATGCGCTTCTCATAACGTCATGCCACTGTTTAAAAGCCTTAAAGACATCATTCCAGGGACGTGGGCGTTGCGATGGGGGTGCCTGAATTTGGAAATCCTGCCTTGCAATCTTTCGTATACATGCCATTAAAATGAAACCCGAAATTCACTGAAAAAGCAAAGAGCACCAAAGGGGAGATCTGGGGAAAAGAAAACACAGGAAGGTGCTGGAGAAACACAACTGGTCTGAAAGCAACAAAGGACTGGGTGGAAAACAGTCTAATGACTGCTGAAGAAGTCATGTGGACTTGAAACGTTAACTCTGTTTCTCTCTCCACAGATGCTGCCAGACCTGGCAGAGGTTCACCTGCACATCTGCCAATGTGGTATACTGCATCCGCTGTACCCGTTGTGGCTTCCTCTACATCGGGGAAACCAAGCGGAGGCTTGAGGACCGCTTTGCAGAACACCTGCGCTCAGTTCGCAACAAACAACTGCACCTCCCAGTCGCGAACCATTTCAACTCCCCCTCCCATTCCTCAGATGACATGTCCATCCTTGGCCTCCTGCAATGCCACAGTGATGCCACCCGAAGGCTGCAGGAACAGCAAATCATATTCAGCCTGGGAACCCTGCAGCCCAATGGCATCAATGTGGATTTCACAAGCTTCAAAATCTCCCCTCCCCCAACCGCATCCCAAAACCAGCCCAGCTCATCCCCACCTCCCTAACCTGTTTTTCCTCTCACCTCAAGCCACACCCCATCTCCTATCTACTAACATCATCCTACCCCCCTGACCTGTCTGTCCTCCCTGGACTGACCTATCTCCTCCCTACCCCCCTACCTACACTCACCTTTACTGGCTCCATCCCCGCCTCTTCGACTTGTCTGCCTCCTCTCCACCTATCCTCTCCTCTATCCATCCTCTATCCGCCTCCCCCTCTCTCCCTATTTATTTCAGAACCCTCTTCCCCTCCCCCATTTCTGATGAAGGGTTTAGGCCTGAAACGTCAAGTTTTCCTGCTCCTATGATGCTGCTTCACCTGCTGTGTTCATCCAGCCCCATGCTTGTTATCTCGGATTCTCCAGCATCTGCAGTACCTTTTATCTCTGCTGCCAGACCTGCTGTGTTTCTCCATTTCAAGTTGCGAAGTTCATTGTTTGGGGTTCAGTCTGTAACAGTTACCAGATTCACAAATACAACAGAGGTCACCTCATTTCAGGGTAGCTCCTTACATCCAGCGCTTTGAGGTCAATCAGTGTGATCAAACAGCGTGAACAGGGTCTATTATGATAAATAGTTTGCAATTATGAACACTGCTGAGCTGTAACCTGGCCTCACCTTTCTAAATAGGCCAAAAGTTGTTGTGAGTCGCAGGTTTAAGAAAAGACACGCACAAAATAAAACCGAGTGGGCCTTTTACGGGTTTGTGAATTGGCATTCGTGGAATACATCAGCATATATTTTTCAAGAGAGATCTGGAACGTAGGAGAAGTACAATAAATTCTGCTGTGGCTGAACCTTGAATGTAGCCAATATTTCCCGTGACACACTTACTGTTTAAGACAGTATAGAATCTAAAATTAATCTTCAATCACCAACCAGAGAGATCCTTATAATGAATTATTCTGAAGAATGTATAATGAGGCTACACCATATGATTGAGTAGGTCTTACACTGCAGGCTGGGAATGAGTTGATTAAAGGATGAGGTAATAGCTGAAAGCTTTAATCAGCTCAGAGTCCCCTATATCAGAAGATAAACTAATTCATCATAGCTGTGAGTAAGTAGCTGTGAGCAGAGCCATTCTCGCCCTGGTTTGTAAGAGGGATCTCCTTTAGTTTATTTCCGAGGACAGTTTTCCGGCAAATGGAGGGACAGGGAGTTTATTCTGGTTTAGAAGGTCCCTACCCGATGGTTGTGAGGGTCAAAACGGCCCCCGTTTATATCGGTTATGTCCAAATGTTTAGTACAAAATGATTCAGCCTTCAGTTTTAATGAAAGCTAACAACCCACTTAATCCAGCCCCTGAAAAAAATCCATTGTCAGTTTCAAGCCACAAGTGTAATTGCACTGCTCACTGGACAGCACAGTCAAGGAGCTAGGAAAACAGGAACAGGAAGTAGGCCACTCAGCTCCTCAAGCCTGTTCCGCTATTTAATGAGATCATGGCTGATCTGTGACCTAAATCCATACACCTGCCTTTGGTCCATATCCCCTAATACCTTTGCTTAACAAAGAATTACCTTTTTCAGATTTAAAATTAACAACCAATCCCACATCCACTGTGGCTTGTGGAAAAGGGTTCCAAACCCCTTTGCGCGGAGAAGTGCTTCCTAACATTCCTGGTGAATGGTCTGGCCCTTATTGGGCATCATTTGGGAAGTTGGGCAGAGAAATGGCAGATGGACTTTAGTCCAGACAAGTGTGAAGTAATGCATTTTGAGACGTCAAATGCAACAGGAATGTATAGAGTAAATGGCAGCACACTTAGGAGCACTGACATACAGAGGGGGTTTCAGGGTGCAAGTCCATAGCTCCCTGAAAGTGGCACCAAAAGTAGATAAGGTGGTAAAGAAGGCATATGGCATACTTGCCTTCACTGGTCAAGGCATTGAGTATAAATGTTGGCAAGTCATGTTGTAGCTGCATAAAAGTTTATTTCGGCCACATTTGGAGTATCGTGTGCCGTTCTGGTCCCCACACCATAGAAAGGATGTGGAAGCTTTGGAGAGAGTGCAAAAGAGGTTTACTAGGATGTTACTTGGATTGGAGTGTGTTAGCTATAAGGAAAGGTTAGACAAACTTGGATTGTTTTCCCTTGAGTGTCTAAGACTGAGGGGCGGCCTGATAGAAATGTATAACATGACGAGAGGCATGGACAGGAAAGATAGTCGAAGTCTTTTTGAGAGGGTGGAAATGTCAAAAAATAAGGGGCATAGGTTTAAGGTGACAGAGGAAAAGTTTAAAAGAGATGTGCAAAGAAAGTTTACAGAGGGTGACAGGTGCCTGAAACACGCTGCAGGGGAGGCGGTAGAATCAGAGATGATAGCAATGTCTAAGAGGCATTTAGACAGACACATGAGCAGGCAGGGAATAGAGGGATTTGGACCATGTGCTGGCAGATGGGATAGTTTAGAATGACATTATGGCCAGCACAGACAGTGTGCCAAAGTGCCTGTTCCTGTGATGAACTGTGATGTACATTTCTCACTTCCCATCAGCCACATGAAAACATTTCAAAGTCCTCCTTCACCAAGGAGGCTCTCACCATCAGGCTGAGCAACAGAAGTAGGCCATTTGGCCCATCGAGTCAACTCTGTCATTCAACAAAATCATGGCTGATCTGATAACCCTCAACTCCAATTTCCTGCCTTTTCTGCATAACCCTCGATTCCCTGACTGATTAAAATTCTATCTCAGCTTTGAAAATATTTAACCATCTAGCCTCTACGGTAAAGAATTCCACAAATTCACTGCCCTCTGAGGGAAAAGGATTCCTCTTCATCTGCATCATAAATGGGGTGATTCTTTTCTGCGATGATGCCCTTTGGTCCTAGACTGTCCCACAAGAGGAACCAACCTTCTCCCTTCATTACCTCGTGTCAGTCTCCTGCTTTCTCCCCATTCCCTTGCTCTCTGTTTCTATGCAAATCCTCCAATGCCCTCTTGAATCCTTCAGTTGAACCTGCCTCCATTACATTTCCAGGCCTTTCATACTCTGACTATTTGCTGTGTGAGTAAGCACTTTTCTCACATCAACCTTGTTTTGTTTGCACATCAGTTTAAATCTATTGCCTGTCATTCTTGTTACGCCGTCCAGCCCACACCGGTCCAGTGATATCCAGAGATTGTGAGTGGACCATTCTCCTGTCTCAGTGTAATTCTCACAAGATCACACTCTTAGCTCACTGTCGCTGTCTTAAAGAGTCAAAACAAATCACTCTTCAACCCATTTGCGTAATGGCCGTCAGTGGAAAACTGGGGTTCAGCATGCTAATACAGGTTTAGAAATAGTTTCAAAGATGCAAAACATGCAAAACAGTTGAGTGAGGGACATGGCAGCTGAGACAGTGCTGAGACTGATGGGCTAGGATAAGTTTGTGTGGCAAGGATCTATGGAAATTCAGCAAGTTAATTAACAGGAAGATGGTGGTATCCTCTCTGCAATGTGCATTGCTATTTGTTTTAGAGATGTCCTTACTAGACTACCAAATAGCATTTGCTGTGTTACAATAGTGATTGCTGGCTCAGGAACCTCACTGTGATGTGGTTCAGGAACCTCACTCTGGTGTGGTTCTGGAACCTCACTCTGCTGTGCCTCAGGTACCTCACTCTGGTGTGGCTCAGGAACCTCACTCCGGTGTGGCTCAGGAACCTCACTCTGGTGTGGCTCAGGAACCTCACTCTGGTGAGGCTCAGGTACCTCACTCTGTTGTGGTCAAGTAGCTCACTCTGAGGTGCCTCAGGAACCTCTGGTGAGGCTCAGGTACCTCACTCTGATGTGCCTCAGGTACCTCACTCTGGTTTGGTTCAGGAACCTTAGTCTGGAGTGGATCAGGTACCTCACTCTGATGTGCCTCAGGTACCTCACTCTGGTGTGCCTCAAGAAACTGACTCTGGTGAGGCTCAGAAACCCCACTCTTGGGTGTCTGAGGAGGTCCACTCTGGTGTGGCTCCCGATGGCCAGTAGGGCATGGGGCAGCCTGTACCCCATTTGTTGCAGACAAAGGCAGTGAGTGAAAGGGTGCATGATTCACCGGCCTCTGTATTTTCTGATCTTCAATGTGACCAGCTGAGCCGTTTATTTGTAGATTGTGGGATGGTCACTTTACCAAGAGAGGAGGCGAGGCCACAGAAAGGATTGAAAACAAGGATGAAGATATGAAAATAGGAGTATTGCCTGACCAGGCGATAACATGGGTCAGGAGTCACATAGGTTCTGGACGAATGGGACTGACTGTTTTACATCAGATGAGCTGAGATTAAGGTCTAATTCGGTGATTTTACAGTAGTGCATATGGGCAGTTTTTAGAAATAATGACAGATTCCTGGTGCAGTAATTCAGTTGAATGCTCATCTTGGGGTCAACAGTTGAGAGGTCAATTGCCAGAGAGCACAATCGAGTCATTCGTGTGGGAATTTGTGATGAAAATTTGAAACAAGTGGTACTAGTCAAAGAAGAATAGGAGCAGGTTCGTCCTGAAATTGGGCCAATATTTATTCCTGAATTAAACTCACAGAGAGCAGATCTTATGGTGATTGTTTGTGTTTATGGGAGCTTGCTGTGCACAACTTGGCTGCTGTGTTTCAGGGACTCAACTTTATCAAATGGATATTGTGTGTGCTATCTACGAGATGCATTGTAGAAATTCAACATCAGTCGTCTATGAACACCTTCCAAACACACAACCACTTCCACCTCGAAGGACAAGGGCAGCAGATACACTGGAACACCATCCAAGCCACTCACCATCCTGACTTAGAAATATATTGTTGTTCCTTCACTGTCGCTGGGTCACAATCCTGGAATTCCCTCTCTAATAGCATTGTGGGTCAAACTACAGCATATGGACTGCAGCGGCTCAAGAAGGCAGCTCACCACCGCCTTCTCAAGGGACAACTAGGGACGGGTAATAAATGCTGGCCCAGCCAGCAAGGCCCATGTCCCACAAGACAATTAAAAAAATCCTGAGGCCCATGTTGTCGTGATCGTAATGAGCTCAACCAGATATGAGTTCCCTGATTGGGGCTGTGAGCCTGGTCCAATCAGGGAGCCCTGGCTGACAGATATAAACAGGAGGGTCAGAGGTTCTGTTCACTCTGAGAGCTGGCTCCGAGGGAGCTGGATCAGTGTCAAGGACTCTCCACGTGTAAATTAAGGGTGTCTTGGTGATGGGATACCAGCTTCTGAAGAATTGTTTCACTTGTGATCTCCTGAACTGCTTTAAATTTCCTGGGGATTTTGGGGAGTCAGTTTGCTGAGTAACGTTGCTTCGTTATTTCAGTGCTTCCAAGAGATGCCATGGCTACATGAATGTAGGATGTGTCTGGTCATGATACCTCAACCTGCAGGAATGTTGGGCAGACTTGATGCACCAACTGCTATTTTCCAGTCCATTGCTCTATATATCGATAATTTGATCAATTAGATGCAAAGACCAAGACGAAGCTGTGCATCTATGTTGCAATTTTGACAATCCCAGAACATCTAAATTGTTCCCTAGTGCTTACTGGGGAGGCAATGGCCTGGTGGCGTTATTGCTAGGCTACTAATCCAGAAACTAACCTCATGTTCTGGGGACCAGGGTTCAAATCCTGACATGGTAGACGGTGGAATTTGAATCCAATAAAGAGTCTGAAGTTAAGAGTCTAATGATAACTGTGAATCCATTGCTAATTGGTGTAAAAAAGCCATCTGGCTGACTAATGCCCTTTAGGGAAGGAAACTGCCATTCTTACCTGGTCTGGCCTACATGTGACTCCAGACCCACAGCAATATGGTTGACTCTTAACTGCGGGCTGGGGAATAAATGCTGGTCTAGCCAGCGATGCCCTCCTCATTATGAATGAATAAACCGCCAACAAAATACTACTGAAATGGAAAGGTAAAATCACCATAGCCCTACACTCTCATTAGAGAAAAGCACCTGGTGATGGTTTAAGCTGAGGGTTCCCCATGCTTCAGGCAAGGGGAGAGATTGAGACAGAGAGTCCTTCATAGTACCCTTAGCCAATGCAGGAGTGGAATCCGAGATAACAAGGTGGAGAGCTGGATGAACACAGCAAGCCAAGCAGCATCGTAAGAGCAGGAAAGCTTGATGTTTCGGGCCTAGACCCTTCATCAGAAATTGTATCACAAACCATCCATCCAGCCAACTGAGAAAACAAGGTGTGGAGCTGGATGAACACAGCAGGCCAAGCAGCATCATAGGAGCAGGAAAGCTTGACGTTTCGGGCCTAGACCCTTC
>JAHRHZ010000034.1:6008909-6023396 GCA_024137785.1 Ginglymostoma cirratum | reverse complement strand
TTTTCTGAAGAAGGGTCCCGACCCGAAACGTCAGCTTTCCTGCTCCTCTGATGCTGCCTGGCCTGCTGCGTTACTCCGACCCTTTTTAAAATCTGTGTTTGCGTATGTGTACATGTTAGTTGAGACGTTTTATTTTGCTATGGTCAGCAAGTAATAAAATTCCCGTTTCTTTCAGTCATGAAAGCCTTAGAACTGACTTCTCATTTGATTCTGGTAAGCTTGTGAACTATGTTTTAACATGAAATAACAGTGTGTTAAAAAATACAAACCTTTTTTTGCAGCTCACTGAGAGGGTTATAAAGAAGGGGAGCTTATTCAAGCCTCGTCATCTGGCTACACTTGGTTGGGTGCATAACATAAGAACATAAGAACTAGGAGCAGGAGTAGGCCGTCCGGCCCTTCGAGCCTGCTCCGCCATTCAATAAGATCGTGACTGATCTTTTCTTGGACTCAGATCCACTTACCCGCGCTCTTACTGTATCCCTTAATTCATTTATTGTTCAATGATATGATACAGTTGAGTTCCCTCCCATCCTTGCCTGCAATGTGTCTACGCAGATTCCTGGAATGGAGCCTGGAAAGCTGCCCATAGCAGGAGCTTGGCCAATAGTTACTTCCACATTGGGGAAGTGTGGTACTTCAGTCGAATCTGATAGAGTCATAGAGGTCTTAAGCACAGTAAAGGGCTTTATCACCCATCAATCCTGTGCCAGTCACAAACAAGCAGCTTGGGTGGCACGGTGGCTCAGTGGTTAGCACTGCTACCTCACAGCAGCAGGGACCTGGGTTCAATTCCACCCTCAGGTGACTCTCCGTGTGGAGTTTGCACATTCTCCCCAGGTCTGTGTGGGTTTCCTCTGGTTTCCTCCCACAGTCCAAAGATGTGCAGGCTAGGTGGATTGGCCATGCTAAATTGCTCTGTAGTGTCCAGGGATGTGTGGGCTAGGTGGATTAGTCATGGGAAATGTGGGGGTGGGATGCTCTTTTGAGGGTTCCTGTGGGCTGAATGGCCTCTTTCTGCATGGTGGGAATTTTATGAACTATTCTAATCCCCTTTTCCAGTTAATGTTTTTTATTCACTCACAGTATGTGGGCATCTCTGGCTAGGCCTGCATTCTTTGCCCAATCCTAATCACACAGAGTCAAGAGTTAAGGGTTAAGAGTCAACAACATTGCTGTGGGTCTGGAGTCACTTGTAGAACAGACCAGGTAAGGATAGCAGTTTCCTTCCCTCAAGGTCTTTAGTCAACCAGATAGGTTTTCCGACAATCGAAAATGGATTCATGATAAATAAAAACCAAAATAACTGCGGATGTTGTAAATCAGGAACAAAAACAAAGTTGCTGGAAAAGCTCAGCAGGTCCGGCAGCATCTGTGAAGGAAAAAGTAGAGTTCACGTTTCGTGTTTGGTGACTCTTCGTCATTAGACTCTTAACTCCAGATACTTAATTCCAGATTTGAGCTCATTTTGTCTCATCAACTGACTGGAACATGTAACATGAATAAATGATTTTTAATTGTCTGACAAAAAAGTGGAGGTTTGCCAGACTAACACTTGGACGATGGGACGGTCTTATGAGGAGAGATCGAGGAGACTGGGTCGATATTCTTGAGAGTTTGGAAGAATGGGAGGTGATCTCATTTTACAAACTTACAAAATTCATAAAGGGCTCGACAGGGTTGATGAAGAAAGGATGTTTCCGATGACTTTGGGGGTTCTGGAACAGGGACTGAGGTGAGAAGCAATTTCTTTAGTCAGAGGATAGAGAACCTTTGGAATTCTTGACCCTCCGAGGGCTGTGATGGCCCAGTCACTGAGTCTGTCCATCACAAAAAAAAACAATAAATTTATAGTCAAAATTGAAAGTATGGAATATAGCGATGGCATTGGCCGAGGTGGAAAACCAGGCATGATCTAAGATGACAGAGTTAGAAGTCACATGACACCATGTTATAGTCCAAAAGGTTTACTTAAAATCACAAGCTTTTGGAGCGCTGCTCCTTCGTCAGTTTCCTCAGAAAGCTTGTGATTTTATATAAACCTGTGGAACTATAACCTGGTGTCATGTGACTTCTGACTTTGTCCACCCCAGTCCAACACCGGCACCTCCACATCATAGGATGACAGAGCTGGTTTGAGGGGCCAAGGGGTCTACTCCCGCTGCTATGTTCCTATGAAGGCCACTTGGAAGATGTCACTTGACACACTCCATCAGTGAGATGGAGGTTTGGAAGTTATACCGTTACACGCCCCATCCAGAGGAATGGATTCATAATCCCTGTTGATTCCCGAGAGTTTAGCTTTTGATCGCACTGGCATTTGCGAATTTGAATACGACTTGAATTGTAAAATCTGGAAGCAGGAATCAATGGAAGTGTCCTTGGAGCTGTTGGATTACTGCAATAAAAGAAAATCCAAACGCTTCGCTTTAGAGATGGAAGCCTCCCTTGTAAGGCAGTGTCGAGGATTAAGACCCAGCAGCAGAAGGAACTGTGATTTACGCCCGAGCCAGTGCAGTGTCTGACTAGGAGGCGAGCTCTGAGGTGAATGTGATGCTGTCCTTGATGTGATGGGTATGGTTCAGGCTGTGGATCTTACTAATGAAGCTAACCATAATGGTGATGATTAAAACAGACGTTGAATGAGTTTCCGTCACGAAAAAAAAACCATAGAAGCATCTGAAATCCTCATACAGCAGCTCACACGGATAGCTCATCTGTATTGCAAACTGTCTACCATCAGCTTAGAACAGTGGGTGATGAGGGAGCAAGGGAACGGAAATAAATCAATTTATAATTGGAAGAAACTATTAATGTGCCCAATCAATATTCTTTCCATCCCATTTATGTTGGGAGCTGCTTTTAAACTACCGTTTGAATTTCTGATTGTTTCTTACTGGTCATCCATCTTTTGAAGTTATTTAAATGTTATTGTAGCTATTTATCCACGAACAGCCCCCTGCCTGTTATAAATCAGTCTGATTGCACAGGCAGGTTGTGCAGTTGTTTGCCGGGAACGTACAAAGCAAAGGATAATCTCTCCCGCCGTCAGTCACATGCCTGAGGGTCTCTGTGAACACCTCCAGCTCTGCATCTCAGCCCAGGGCCTCCATTTTCCCAACTCCAGCAACTTCCTGAGTCACATCCTTACATTTATCAATCGTGCCTTCGGCTAGCTGGGTCCCACAATCTATAAATGCAAATATTATTTATTGTACAAATAATATACAATTATAAATTGTCTGGCAGTACAGAACTTCAGTACTGTTGATGTTTTATGACGCAAGAGAGAAAAACAAGGTGTTGGTTCATTTCTCAGGGCAATGCCTTGACCAATCACAGGAAATCTTTCCGATTTAAATTTAATCAAAATTTGGCAGTTAGCTGTCAGTCATCATTGAACTGGTACATTCTCCATGGTAGTGCTGTTACTATTTCAGAGTTCACTTGCCATCCAATCAGCTCTGTCCTCTCATACCAAGTCATTGAGAGTCATCAAGTCATGCATGACCAAAGCGGGTATTCAGGCCGTCGAATTTGTGACAACCTATCTACAATAATCTCACTTTCCAGCACTTGGTACATGGTATTGTATGTTAATTAAGGGTAAGGATCATTCACTGTGTAACTGTACTGAGTCACTGTTTATTCAGCACGGTAAGAGCCACTCCCTCTGTAGCTGGAGAGTCAGTGTTTATTGAGGGTGTGGGTCATAGAATCATACAGAGGACCTTTGGCCCGTTAAATCTGCACCAACAAAAACGACTTTAAACCCGCACTGGTCCCACTTTCCAGCACTAGGCCTTGAATGTTATGGCATTTCAAGTGCCCATCCAAGTACCTTTTAAAGGTTGTGAGGTTTCCGGCCCCAGCTACCCCCCCCCAGGCAGTGCATTCCAGTTCGAGAATGAGAAACTTGAGTCGGTGTATTGATTGGAACGAGGTCAGCTGGTGGATCTCGTTGAGTATGAGTTCCCTGATCGGGGCTGTTAACCTGGGCCAATCAGGGAGTCCTGGCTGACAGATAGAAACAGGAGTCTCAGGGATTCTCCTCAATCTAGGGACTGGCTCTGAGCTGGCTGGTCAGAGTCCATGTACTGTTTACGTGTAAATAAAGGATACCAGCCTCTGTTCAGTTATTTCAGCAAATGGGAAAAATCTGTATGAATGTTCTGAAGGAAACTCGCCCATAACAATCATCTTTCATTTGGGGTAAGCATTTCTGGCATCGTGCCTTTGTTTGGGAAGCTTACTCGCTCGGTTCTGCTGTCAAAGATTCTGCCCTGTATGTGCAAAGATGCAATTTTTTTTCTGGGCAAATGACGTCAGGGCAGATGAAAAGCAGCAAATAATCCTTTCGACTGTTGGCGGACCCACAGCATTTTAGGTTATTAGGAGCCTAATTTTCTCTTGAGGAACCAGATACTAAAATCTTTCAGTTTAGTTAAGGAATATTATGACCCCTAGCCCCCTTTAATTCTGAGACATGGTTGGTTTTATTCAGCAGTTCGAGAACCATGGAAATCCTTTCGGGAATTTTGACCGGGTTAAGACGATTGGCAGCGGCATGTGATTTTGGATTAAGCCTCGAGAAGATCATAGAATCATGGAATCCCGACAGTGTGAAACCAGGCCATTCAGCCTAAACAGCCCACACCACTCTCCGAAGAGCATCCCACCCAGACCCTTCCCCCTACTCTTTTCCCTATAACCCTGCATCTCCCATGAAATGCTGAGAGACCATTTGGTATGCGGGATTAGTGGTGTAACCATGCAAAAGTGCCTACGACTGAAGCCCAGCTGAGATTCAAATAGGCACCCCAGCTGGCTTTAATCATGAAAAAGTGCGGCAAGTGGAGCATGTGAAGTAGAGAGTAGCCCAATAGTAGTGGACACCCTTGCCAGTCCAACTGAGCTTAAGGAAAACCACTTGAAAGTAGATAATCACATACCCTCACACAGGGCTTATCCTGAGCAGAGGGGCCCTAGGTCAGACCACAGCAAAACCTCAAAACAAAACCAAGCCTCGGCCAAGTTGCTAAAAAGTTCTTCAGGATCTGTTCCGGTAATCTATTGTAGTTGCTGCCAGTATGTGGACCCGAGACAGCGAAGGAGGCCTGACCTGAGTAAGAGAACTCATAGGCCTGTACCCAGAAGAGTGCCTGGAATGTTCACCCACCGGAACAGTTAAATTGCTTAGCAACATCCAAATCAGAACCAATCAAAATAAACGTCTGGTTAAATAGTCACCTTGTTCTAATGGAGGTTGATGCCGGCACAGCTGTATCAGTGATTACAGGACCAGTCTTTAACAAGATTCACTCTGGACTCCAACCCTTATGTCTGTGCAAGACCAATACTGAGGACGTATACTGGTGAACGGTAACATATTAACAGTACAACTTCGGTTCCAGTCTCCTATGAGAAGCAGTTGGTGGATCTACCATTATTTTTGTAGTAAAAGGCTCAGGCCCAAGTTTGATGGGGTAGAATTGGTTGACAAAGATTCACCTTGATTGAATCAACATTTTTCGATGGGAAAATGTTGCCTGAGTGAAGTCCTAATTAAGTATCTGGAAAATTTTCAGGAAGGGCTGGGGACTACCAAAGGAGACAAGGCCACTCTGCATGTTGACCAGGAAGCAATCCCATAATTCTGCAAGGCTCCCCCCAGTACCATTTGCCTTATGGGGCAAAAGTGGACGCAGAAATCAGGGAGGCTGGAAAGTGAAGGGATCATTGAACCAGTGCCATTTGCAGAACGGGCAGTACTGGTTATACTACTTATGAAGCCTGATGGCTCAGTTTGCCTTTGTGGGGATTTTAATCAAATGGTAAACGCTTATAGCAGCTGGATAAATACCCAATAGAGGATTTGATGCAAAATTGATGTGGGGGCTGTGGGGAGACACTGTCCTTCATGAAGCTGGACATGAGCTACGCAGTTGTGACTTGATGAGGCATTCCAGAAGTACGGCACAATTAATTCCCACAAGGATTTGTACCATGATACAGGACTGCCATTTGAGATATCACCAACCTGCATCCCTTTCAAATGGACCATGGAGAATATTTTACAAGGGCTGTCCCAGGTTGCCATTTATCTGGATGATGTATTAGTAACAGGGAAGAACTTGGACGTAGTGCATTCATGTTTCTCCCAGGTTGGTGTATACCTTAGGCCGGAAAAATGTGTGTCCCAGATGCCACAAGTGACCTACTTGGGTTACAGAGTCAACAAAACTTGGTTACACGTGTTGGAAGATAAAGTGAAGGTGATCAAAGGTGCCCTGGCTCCCACATCGATACCAGAGCTCAGGCCTTTCCTGGGTTAGTGAATTATGACAGAAAATTCAAGTGTAACCTGTCCTCCATCTTGACACCCGTACACCTGCTATTGGAAAAGGGTCAGTCTTGGAAATGGTTCCGTAGCCAAAGAGTAGCCTTTAGGGAAGTTGAAAAGCAGCTACCGTCATCTAAGGCACACCACGATCCGAAGTGAGATGTGGTGCTGACATGAGATGCCTCCCCATATGCCACTGGGGGAAACTTTGGCTGATTGGACAGGAGGCAATGGCCTAGTTGTATTATCACTGGACTGTTAAGTCAGAGACCCAGACAACATTCTGGGGACCTGGGTTTGAATCCCACCCCCCCACCATTGCAGATGGCGGAATTTGAATTCAATAAATATTTGGAATTAAGAATCTAATGAATCCACTGTCAACTGTCAGGAAAAACCCATCTGGGTCACTAACGCCCTTTTAGGGTTAGGAAACTGCCATCCTTACCCGGTCTGGCCTGCATATGACTCCAGACCCATGACTATATGGTTGATTCTTAACTGCTGTTTGGCCAATTAGGGATGGGCAATAAATACTGCCTAGACAGCAATGCCCTCAACCTGTGAATGAATACGAAAAAACGCAAGTATGCCCGGATAGAGAAGGGAGATTTGGCAGTCATCTTTTCTGTGAGAAAGTTCCACTGATACCTTTACAGATGTAAATTTGTAACGGTAATAGAACACAAATCCCAGCTAGAGTTACATAGAGAAGACAAGGTCATGTCACCCATTTTTCCAGGTCGAATACAGCAATGGGCCCTTATTTTCAGTGCACACAATGAGAAGTTAGAACACCATCCAGGAAGCCATGTTGCAAACACATATGCCTTGAGTCGCCTCCCACTGGCAAATACACCACTGGTGATGCCTCCCCTGGAAGACTCCTTTCTGGGTTTAAACTTCCTGGACACCCTTCCAGTCATTGCTGACAATATCCAACGGTGGACATAAAATGATCCAGTCCTAGCTGGTGGTGACGGGGGCGGGAGAGCAGAAGGGCTATCGCAACCAGGATTGAAATCTTTCTGGACATGGCCAGATCACCGGAGAGGATGGAACGTTATTACGAGGAGCAAGAGTGATTGTCCCGAGTAAAGGTTCTGGCTTTAGGGTCATCCAGGGGTTTCCAAAATGAAGATGTTGACAAGAAGTTATGACTGGTGTCCAGGATTGCATGCTGACGGAGCAGTGCCCAGAGTGCCAACAAGGACAGAAATTACCGCCAGCAGCTTCCCCACATTCCAAGTAAACCCTGGACTCAGTTACACGTCAATAATGCAGGTCCCTTGCATGGGCTCAATGTCCTTGGTCATTGTGAATACCCATTCAAAATGGTTGGACATGTGTAGAGTTCATTCATCAAATTCAGGAATGATGATTGAAAAACAGCGAGCATCATTTGCAATACACAGACTCCCGGAAGTATTGGACACAGACAAAGGGACCTCATTTAGCAGCAGGGATTTTGAGTATTTCCTAAAGTTGAATGGCATTTAGCATGTTCAGACAGCTCCATACCATCCTTGCCCAACAGTCCGATGGAAAGAATACGCCAAATTTTGAAGGCAGGCTTAAAAAAAAAAACAGCCTGGACCTTCACTCAGTACCAGACTATCCCAGCTCCTATTTAATGATCAGACTACCTCTCACACAACAATCGGGATAGCTCCAGCGGAGTTGCTGATGGGGAGCAGACTCTACACCAGGTTAAAGCTGATCTTCCCGGACCTAGCAGGGAGGGTGAAATGGCAGCAGGAATGCCAATGCCAGTCACAGGCCAGCCACGCGCCACCACTAAGCGAGACAACTCAGGGGACAAAGTTTGCTGTCGAAACCACGAAAATGGCCCTTGCATGGGTAAAAGGCAAGGTTGACATGAGGTCAAGTCCCGTGACTTACAAAGTTCAGGTAGGTGAGGTGGTCCTGAACAGACACGTGGGCCCCATGAAAGCTGCAACGTCACAAACGGGGCAGGGGAAAAACATACCCGGCCCCTCAGAGCAACTGGAAAGGCTGCCAGAAACCCTGGGTTCTCCCCCTCCATGTAGCGTCAAAGAAACTTCAGAGTCCGAGATGGATGCAGCCCCGATACCTTTACCGCCTGAAGAAGAGGAGGAATTTCTTCCAAGGCCCTCCGGGCGCAAGAGACAGGCTACGGTCCAGTACGCGCCATCACGAATTAGAGTCAGAGGAACCGGATCCAGCATCAAAACCAAGAAAAATTAAGAACTACAAGAGAAAGAACAGGCCTACATCGGCAGACTCTGGGGGAAATGAAGAGGTTTGTAGTGATTGGAATGAGGGTATGGAGTATGAGTTCCCTGATTGGCCCAGCTTAACAGGCCCAATCAGGGAGTCCTGGCTGACAGATAGAAACAGGAGTGTCAGAGGTTCTGGTCACTCTGGGGACTGGCTTTGAGCTGGATGCATGTGTACATAGAGGGTGACTTGGTGCCAGGATACCCAGCCTCTGTGCAGTAATTTCAGTCGGTAGCAACTGTTTAACTGAAATAAAAGGGATTACGATGAAATGAGGATAGCGTTAGCTAAAGTGAACAGGGTGCACAGATTAACAGGAATGACAGGAAGCAAACAGTGTCAGATATTTAAGGAGGTTCATGACTCTCACAGAGGGATAAACTAACCATGGCTATTCAAAGAAGTTAATGAGAGCATTGAATTGAAAGACAAAGCATATAGGAAGTCAAAAGTCCTGATAGCCCCGATGTCTGAGATAATTTCAGAATTCAGCAAAGGAGAACTAAAAATAAAGACGGAGAAAATAAACTACAAGAGCAATTTGAAGTAAAAACTGACAATAAGATCTACTTTAAATGGATGAAAATGAAGAGAGAGGTCAAGTGAACATATGCCGCTGAAAAATCAAAAATCATTCACTTTGTGAATGATCTTTAGGGAAAGAAACTGATTGTTCTTACCTGGTCTGCTCCATATGTGACCCTTTGGAGAGAGTGCACAAGTAACTTACAAGAACTGATCCAGGAAGGAGAAACTTCAGAGATGCGGGGTAGATTGAAGGAGTTGGGACTATTCTTCCCAGAGGGCATCTGAGAGGAGATTTGAAAGAGGTTTGCAAAATCATGACTAGGCTGGATACAGTAGATGGGGATAAGCTGTTTCATTAAAACCTGTATCTACACAGTGAGCAATTCTCAAATGGAATTCAATACCTGAACATGTAGCGGAGGTGTTGAGAGGACATCGCCTGATTACCTGGATAGAAATGGTGTGTCAGGATATGGTGAAAAGGCAGGAGATTGGCACTAGGGAAGAGAACTAGTACGGGTATGATGGGCCAAATGGCCTCTTTCTGCACTGTAACAATTCTGCACTCCATATGTGAGTCCCGATCCATACAATCATTGTTGACTCTTAAAACTGCTCTCTGAGATGGACATTTGCTGGTAAGATTAGGTAGCCCTCATTCTCTCCTCCTGAGAATTGATTGTAAATATGTCTATTTTCCTAGTAAAGGCCAGCCCATGGATCGTTTGTTGAGATGCACATCCGTGCTCAGGACAGTGCTGGCTGGATTCCCCGATCTCTGTGCAGCCAAATCCTCAATGAGATGGAGGATCTGTTAGCACCCTTCAGGGCTGTATCAATCCCTTTATCCTGGTGAAGGAACAAAGAACGGCTCAATGAAAGCTTTTAAAGATCAACAAAAATATTTTCAATCCTTTTTGGTTTCAATGTACCTACAACGTAAGCAGCCTAACAATGTATTAATGAATCAGAGTTGAGCTGAACTAAGTCCCAGGGGCAGCCATAGTCATGAGGGCTGGGCGGCTGTGATTGTACCCTCTGTCAATACATTGGTTCAGTAATGATGATTACACTGTTAAACAACGTCAAGTCAATTAGTGCGAATTCAAGTTTGAAAGTATCCAAAGTGTCTTTCAATGAGGCTAAGTATCTTCTTCACCAGCGTGTATCGAATACTCCGGTAATGATGACATACATCATGGGGCCACGAAGTTCCAAGTTTCATGTGTGCACTGAGAGAACCTGGGTTCAGCAACGCATCTCTTAACACTGTAAACATTTCTTTCTCAGCTGATAGGTTTGAAAGCCAAAGCTCGTTAATTCATTTTCGGAAATATTTTGACAAAATTCCATGCCTCTGGCAAGCAACGAACAAGAAAAAGTCAATCTGCCCTCACCCACTCTGTAATCTGGTAACTCGTCGACAGTAAATGTAACTCAATAATTGTGGATAAATTATGACCTAATTTAGACCATGGATGTAGCAGTGGAGGAAAATGTACAACACTTAACATACTTCAATCAGAAAATCTTCACCACCCAACCCCATGCAGGTTGTGAGTTGGAAGGCCCTATCAGCTGTTGCTTGTATAGACACAAAGCCGGAATTAGAAGGAGCGTTGGAAGGTGTGAAACGAGTCCTTTGCTCTGAAAAGCAGTACTGCATATGAAAAATAGTGTGACATTAACTCTTTTGCTTGGGTTGAGTTCTTTTGGTGCTTTGGCTTTCAACTCCTGCAACTCCTTTGATGGTATTTGTGAGGACTGCAGCATAAATTTTCCTTTCCCCAGACAATGCGCAGCTCACTGAAAGCCACTTTTAACTCTCTGAAGTAAATAGCTCTCACCGTCATCAACAACATGCCAGTGATTGAGTCCGACGTCAGCCTTAACCAACTAGTTTGAAAACATCAGCTTGAAGTCAACTCCAAGCAATCGATATGGGCTTCCAGTGTGACTATATAAACAAGCAGAACAAAACTATGTATGGTACTCGGTATGCAATCTCACCGATGCCCTGTCCTTTTGTAGCAAAGTTTTTTTACATTTAGATTTCAGTCCATTGCTAATAAAGGCAACATTCCACCTGCAGTGCTAATTTCTTGCTGTACCTGTAAGATCACATTTTGTTAACATCTTTTTAAGGATGGTTCTGGATCCAAAGCGTTAGCTCTGCTTTCTGTCCACAGATGCTGCCAGACCTGCTGAGTTTTTCCACCCAATTCTGATTTTGTTTCACTATCCTTGTCTGAGACCCAACTGGTTTCCTGCGTACTGTTTTGGCCTCCGTTTTTTTTTTATAGAATCCCTACAGTGTGGAAGCAGGCCATTTGGCCCATTGAGTCCATAACTCCCCTCTGAACAGCATCCCACCCAGACCCACCCCCATCCCTGCAACCCTGCATCTGGCTCAGTGGTTAGCGCTGCTACCTGACAGAGCCAGGAACCCAGGTTCTATTCCACCCTCAGGTGACTGCCTGTGCGGAGTTTGCACATCCTCCCTGTGTCTGCGTGGGATTGCTCCAGTTTCCTCCCACAGTCCAAAGATGTGCAGGTTAACTGGATTGGTCATGCTAAGTTGCCCATAGGGATGTGTCGATTAGATGGGTTATAGGGGGATGGATCTGGGTGAGATACTCTGAGGTTCGGTGTGGACTTGTTGGGCCAAAGGGCCTGTTTCCACGCTGTAGGGATTCTATGATTTCTCATGGGCAATCCACCTAGCCTGCACATCTTTGGATTGTGGGAGGAAGCAGGATCACCTGGAGGAAACCCACGGAGACACGGGGAGTATGTGCAAACTCCACACAGACAGTCGCCCAAGGGTGGGATCGAACCCGCGTTCCTGTTGAGGCAACAATGCTAACCACTGAGCCATTGTGCCACCTATTTGGTTTGAAAATAGATATAATTGCTTTAGAAACAGTCCAAAGAAGGTAAATTCCATTGATTCCTAGAGTGAAGGGTTTATTTTATAAAGAAAAATTGAAGACATTAAGCCTGTATCCACTGAAGAATTGAGAAGTAATCTTATTGAAATACAGAAGATCGCAAGAATAGCTAGATGGGGTGGGTACACACAGATTGTGGAGGAGACTAGAACTAGGGGACATTAATAAGAGAGATCTCTCTTTTAGGACAGAGATGAGGAGAATTTATCTCAGGACGATGTTGGAGTATTGTGTTCCATTTCCCGGAATGTAGTAGAGACTGGGAGTCTTTATTTATTTAAGACTCAGTGAGATGGAATTTTGATAGGTGAGGGATTCAGCAGCGTGGGAAGCAGGAAGGCAACTGGAGTTCAGGTCGCAATCAGATCAGCCATGGCCTTATTTAATGAAGGAGCAACTCAAGGGGCTGAAGCGCTTACAACTATCCCTCAGTCCAATGCCCCCCAGTGGTACTCGAAAAGTGGTTCGGGAAGTCCTGTTGTTGTTAAAAGCACTACATAAATGCAAATCTTTTCCTTTTTTTTCCTTTCTCTCTGTCTTGCTTACTTCATTTGTGCAGCAGGATTTTGCTAAACTCTGTATACAATTCTCAGTACTGTCCGTGTGTGTGTGTGTGTGTGTGTATGTGAGAGAGAGAGACTGTGTGTCGGTGTTTGGGGGCCTGGTGGGGGAGGGGGTGTACGGTGGAGGAGAAGTAGTCTGAATACAGTGCATATATTAAACCAGTGCTTGCTTGCAATCTATGTTTAGCAACCCTCTAAATGTCACCATATTCATTACTTGGTTGAGTAAATAAACATTAATGCCACACTTAACACTATTCAGTATGTTACCCCTTCATCGCCGTTTTGGCCGATGAAAGAAATCTCATTCTGATGGATGAATGGGTGACAACGACATGCATTTGTCTAGCACCAATAATTTAATAAAACAACATAAGATACTTCACAAGCAGCATTATCAAACAATACGTGATGTGTGGCTACATCAGGGCAGGTGACCAAACAGTTAGTTACTGAGTTAGCATTTAAAACACATTGTAAAGAGAGACAGAGATAAGCAAGTTTTAAAGATCATTGTAAGGAAGGAAAGAGTGATCGTAGAATCCCTACAGTGTGGAAACAGGCCCTTCAGCCCAACAAGTCCGCACCGAACCTCAGAGAATTCCCCCCTCCCCCCAAACAACAACCCACCTAACCTACACCTCCCTGAGCACTACAGGCAATTTAGCATGGCCAATCCACCTAACCTGCACATCTCTGGACTGTGGGAGGAAACCCACGCAGACACAGGGAGAATGTGCAAACTCCACACAGACAGACACCCAAGGCTGGAATTGAACCCACATCCCTGGTGCTGGGAGGCAGCAGTGCTGACCACTGAGCCACTGTGCCACCCCAGGGAAAGGTAAGAGTTTAGGAAGGGAATTCCAGACCTTACAGCCTAGGTTACCAATGATAGAGTAATTCAGAATTGGAGGAGCACAGAGTTGACAGAAGGTTGTAGGGCTGGAGTTATTGCAAAGGGAGGGACAGCGAGACCATGGATAAGGATGAAATAAACAGGGAGGGTACAATGGCTTGGAGACTCCTGGACAGAGGGGTGAAGAAAGATCAGGCAGGGCTTCCACTAGGGACTGATCCAACACAATGAAGACATAATTAGTGTTGGTAGTGATTCCAGTGCATCCAAATAGCCAGCCAATGGGCACTGTCTGAGCTGAAACATTAACAGAAGGCAAGGGAATGATTGTTCAATTCAATATTCTTCAACATGTCTTTGCAGGAAAAAGGGCAGCAATTGGAGAAGATCAGGGGTGTTTCCTGTAAGTTACAATCAATCCCTGGTGTTTGGTTCATATTTTACCCTTCATTAACATCACATGAAACAGAGGATCGGGTCAGAATCAGATTGCTGATGGTGATTGTGGGAGCTTGCTGTGCATCAATTGGCTGCCAAGTTTACACATTAAGTTCAACGCCCAGGTTCAGTTGGTGGTTATGAAGGCAAATGCAATATTAGCATTCATACCAAGAGGGCTAGAATAAAACCTGAGCAGCACATCCCTGCTCTTGTATGAGTCTCTGATTAGGCTGCATTTGGAATATTGTGAGCAGTTTTGGGCTCCGTATTCAAGGAAGGATGTGCTGGCCTTGGAGGGGGTGTGGAGGAATTTTACACGATCCTGGGATGAAAGGCTTGTCATATGAGGAACGATTGAGGACATTATGTCTGTAGGAGTTTAGAAGGATGAGGAGGATCTGATTACAGAATACTGAGAGGCCTGGATAGAGTGGATGTGGAGAAGATGTTTTCCATTAGTAGGAAGACTAGGACCTGTGGGCACTTCCTCAGAGTGAAGGGACAACCCTTTAGAACTGAGGTGAAGGGGGAATTTCTTCA
>JAHRHZ010000034.1:5965055-6008509 GCA_024137785.1 Ginglymostoma cirratum | reverse complement strand
GAAACGTCAGCTTTCCTGCTCCTCTGATGCTGCCTGGCCTGCTGTGTTCCTTCAGCTTAACACCTTGTTACTTCCAATTATTTCATTGGCTGTGACATGCTTTGAGTCTGCTGATCGTAGAAAGCATGATATAAAAGCCAAGATTTGATAATGGAATTTTGCATCAGTTGAAGCACTTTCTTCTTGATAGAATATGCAAAATGGGACCATTCAGCCCCTCAAGTCTCCTGTGCCATTCATCTTCCAAATCCCACATTCCTATCCACCTCCGATAAATCTTTGCCTCCCCCTGCCTAACATGATCCTATCTAGCTTTGCCTTAAAAATATTCAATCACTCACTGTTCCACTTTCTGCTGAGGCAGACCGTTCCAAAGTCACAACCCTCTGAAAGAACAAAAACTCCTGTTCTCCTCTGTCCTCAGAGACTGGTTTTAAAATTAGAGTTCCCAGGTTCAGGAAACATCCTTTGCACGTCGACCTTGTCCAGGCCAGTCAGGAGCTTACATACTTCAATCAAATCACAGAATCTCAGAATTTTTACCGCACAAAAGGCAGTCATTCAGCCTATCTTGCCTGCATGGATTCTATCCCCTCGTGCCAATCTCTTGCCCTTCTCCCATATCCCCGCGTACCAGTTCTATCCAAATAATCATCCAACACAACTTGTGATTGTCCCCTCACTCTTCTAAATTCCAGCAAAAATAAACTCAACTTGTCTACCTACCCATATAAGATGACCTGCTTACTGAATCTCAGTTTAAGTGTGTAGGTGAATACAACAATTTAGTTATTGAGTCATACAGCATGGAAACAGACCCTTCAATCCAATTCATCCATGCCAACCAGGTACCCTAAATTGAACTATTCCCATATCCATGCATTTGGCCCATATCCCTCTAAACCTTTCCTATCCACGTACCTGGCCAAATGTCTTTTAAATGATGTAATTGTACCCACTTCTACCACTTCCTCTGGCAGCTCTTTCCATTCCTCTGCATGAAAAAGTTGCTCCTCAGGTCCTTTTTAAATCTTTCCCCTCTCACCTTTAAATCCATGCCCTCTAGTTTTGGATTCCCCTCCCCTCGGGAAAAGACCTTAGATCTTCACCTTATGATATTATAAACCTCCATAAGGTCACCCCTCAGCCTCCTGCGCTTTAGGATTAAAAGTCCCAGCCTATCCAGCCTCTCCCTATAACACAAACCTTCCAGTCTCAGCAAAATCCTTAAATCTTTTTTGCAGCCTTTCCACCTTAATAACATCCATCCTGTAGCAGGGCGAACAGAACTGTGCACTGTACTCCACATGTGATCTTATCACGGTCCTGTACAGCCATAACACGACGCCCCAACTCCTTTACTCAAAGCTCTGACCGACGAAGGAAAGCAGGCTAAACACTTTTCTTCACCACGCTGTTCACCAGCAATTCCACTTTCATGGAATTACCCCTAGGTCTCTCTGTTGAACAACACTCCCCAGGGCCCTGGATTATCTGTCCTGACCTGGTTTGAATTTGTAGAGAAGGCTCCCAGTGTCCTGCTCAACACTTATCCAAATCCTTCAGTTTACACAACCCCGAATAATTGCTCATTCATTTCAACACTGTTAGTGAGAACTTTTTGTATGTAAATATTCTGTCAGATTCACTTACACAATGACAATAATTCCACTCCGAAAGTATTGTCAATATCCTAAGGGTCTGAAAGACGCTTTATAAATGGAAATTTCTTCTTTAATAATCTTTTGCTTCCACTCACATCTCCAGAAATCTTTGAGAGAAGACATAATAGCAATAGAAACTGTTCAGAGGAGGTTTAATTGACTGATGGCTCACTTGGTAGGAAGGAAAGGCAATCCTATGTTGGAAGGGTTGGGATAGTTGGACCTGTATCCTTCAGAGTTTGGTAAAATGAACGGTGATTGTTTTGAAACAAGATCCAGAGGGGACAAGGCCTCCTACCCTCCCTCGACCTCTTCATCTCCAACTGCCGTCGAGACATCAATCGCCTCAACCTCTCTACCCCTCTCAAACACTCCAACCTCTCCCCCACAGAACGTGCAGCCCTCCACTCCCTCCGCTCCAATCCCAACCTCACCACAAAACCCGCAGACAAGGGAGGCACAGTTGTAGTATGCCGCACTGACCTCTACACTTCTGAGGCCAGGCGCCAACTCTCCGACACCTCCTCCTACCGCCCCCTGGATCATGACCCCACCCCCGAGCACCAAACCATCATCTCCCAAACCATCCACAACCGCATCACCTCAGGTGACCCCCCCCACCCACTGCCTCCAACCTCATCGTTCCCCAAGCCCGCACCGCCCGCTTCTATCTCCTTCCCAAAATCCACAAACCTGAATGCCCTGGTCGACCCATTGTCTCCGCCTGCTCCTGCCCCACCGAACTCATCTCCACCTACCTAGACTCCATTTTCACCCCCTTGGTCCAGGAACTTCCTACCTATGTCCGTGACACTACCCACGCCCTCCACCTCCTCCAGAACTTCCAATTCCCCGGTCCCCAACACCTCATTTTTACTATGGACGTCCAGTCCCTATACACCTGTATTCCCCATGCAGATGGCCTAAAGGCCCTCTGCTTCTTCCTGTCCCGCAGAACTGACCAAACCCCCTCCACTGACACCCTCATCCATTTAGCCGAACTCGTCCTCACCTTCAACAACTTCTCTTTCAATTCCTCCCACTTCCTACAGACAAAGGGGGTGGCCATGGGTACCCGCATGGGCCCAAGCTATGCCTGCCTCTTTGTAGGTTACGTGGAACAATCCCTCTTCCGTACCTACTCTGGCCCTAAACCCCACCTCTTCCTCCGTTACATTGATGACTGCATCGGCGCCGCCTCATGCTCCCACGAGGAGCTCAAACAGTTCATCCACTTCACCAACACCTTCCACCCCAACCTGAAGTTCACCTGGACCATCTCCAACACTTCTCTCTCCTTCCTGGACCTCTCTGTTTCCATCTCGGGTAACCACCTAGAAACTGATGTCCATTTCAAGCCCACTGACTCCCACAGCTACCTGGAATACACCTCCTCCCACCCACCTTCCTGCAAAAATGCCATCCCCTATTCCCAATTCCTTCACCTCCGCCGCATCTGCTCCCAGGATGAGGCATTCCACTCCCGCACATCTCAGATGTCCTCATTCTTCAAGGACCGCAACTTCCCCCCCGCAGTGGTCGAGAACGCCCTCGACCGTGTCTCCCGCATTTCCCGCAACTCATCCCTCACACCCCATCCCCGCAATAATAACCAAAAAAGAATCCCCCTCGTCCTTACGTACCACCCCACCAACCTCCGGATCCAACGCATCATCCTTCGACACTTCCGCCATCTGCAAACTGACCCCACTACCAAAGACATTTTTCCCTCCCCACCCTTGTGTGCTTTCTGGAGGGACCATTCCCTCCACGACTCCCTTGTCCGCTCCACACTCCCCTCCAGGCCCACCACACCCGGCACTTTTCCCTGCAACCGCAGGAAGTGCTACACCTGCCCCCACACCACCTCCCTCACCCCAATCCCAGGCCCCAAGAAGACTTTCCACATCAAGCAGATGTTCACCTGCACATCTGCCAATGTGGTATACTGCATCCGCTGTACCCGTTGTGGCCTCCTCTACATCGGGGAAACCAAGCGGAGGCTTGGGGACCGCTTTGCAGAACACCTGTGCTCAGTTCACAACAAACAACTGCACCTCCCAGTCACGAACCATTTCAACTCCCCCTCCCATTCCTCAGACGACATGTCCATCCTGGGCCTCCTGCAATGCCACAATGATGCCACCCAAAGGCTGCAGGAACAGCAAATCATATTCAGCCTGGGAACCCTGCAGCCCAATGCTATCAATGTGGATTTCACAAGCTTCGAAATCTCCCCTCCCCCAACCGCATCCCAAACCCAGCCCAGCTCGTCCCCGCCTCCCTAACCTGTTCTTCCTCTCACCTCTCCCCTCCTCCCACCTCAAGCCCCACCCTCAGCTCCTATCTACTAACCTCATCCCGCCCCCTTGACCTGTCCGTCCTCCCTGGACTGACCTATCTCCTCCCTACCCTCCCACCTACACTCACCTTTACTGGCTCCATCCCTGCCTCTTTGACTTGTCTGCCTCCTCTCCACCTATCCTCTCCTCCATCCATCTTCTATCCGCCTCCCCATCTCTCCCTATTTATTTCAGAACCCTCTTCCCCTCCCCCATTTCTGATGAAGGGTGTAGGCCCGAAACGTCAAGCTTTCCTGCTCCTATGATGCTGCTTGGCCTGCTGTGTTCATCCAGCTCCACACCTTGTTATTCCAGAGGGGACATGACAGGATGGATCCTAACAGGGTGTTGTCGGCTTCCGTGAACTTGAGACTGGAACATAGGGACATAGTTTAAAAGTCCAGGGGTCCACAAATAAACTGAAGACAAGGACAATTTTTGTCATGGGTCTTTTAAGATAGAGATATGTGAATCCTTCAGCAGAAATGAGGTCACAATCAGAACTGTCATGATGGAATCACATAGATGATCATATCGAGTCATACAGCACAGAAACAGACCCATCGGTCCAACCAGCCCAAGCCGACCATAATCCCAAACTAAACTAGTCTCATCTGCATGCTTCTGGCCCATATCCCTCAAAGCATCCTTATTCCTGTTCTTATCCAAATGTCTTTTAAACAGTGTAACCGCAGCCACATCCACCACGACCTCTGGAAGTTCGTTCTGCTCACAAGCCACGCTCTGTGTAAAAAAAAATTGCCCCCATGTCTTTTATATCTTTCTCTTCTCACCTTAAAAATGTGCACCCTAGTCTTGAAATCCCACAGCCTCGGGAAAAGACACCTGCCATTCACCTAATCTATACCCCTCATGACTGTATAACCTTCTATAATAGAACAGTAAAGCACAGTAGAGGCCCTTTGGTCCACGATGTTGTGCCAACCCATTATCCCACCAAGATCAATCTACCCTGCATACCCTACATTTTACTATCCTCCATGTGCCGATCCAAGAGTCACTTAAAAGTCTCTAAAGTATCTGACTCCACTACCACGGCCGGCAGCGCATTCCACACCCCCACCACTCTCTGTGAAGAACCTACCTCCGACATCTCCCCTATACCGTCCTCCAATCACCTTTAAATTAAGCCCCCTCATAATAGTCATTTCCGCCCTGGGAAAAAGTCTCTGGCTATCCACTCTATCTATGCCTCTCATCATCTTGTAAACTTCTAACGAGTCACCTCTCATCCTTCTTCGCTCCAATGAAAAAAGCCTTAGCTCCCTCAACCTTTCCTCATAAGACCTGCCCTCCAGTCCAGGCAGTATCCTGGTAAATCTCCTCTGCTCCCTTTCTAAACCTTCCATGTCTTTCCTATAATGAGGTGACCAGAACTGAACATAATACATGTATATACACAATAAAGTCACCCTTCAACCTCCTATGCTCCACTGAATAAAATCCCAGTCTATCCAGCCTCTCCTTGAAACTCAAACCCTCCATTCCTGGCAACATCCTGGTAAATCTCTTCCGAACCCTCTCCAGCTTAGTGATGTCCTTTCTTTAACTGGATGACCAGGACTGGAGACAGTACTTCAGAAAAGCCTCACCAGCATCCTGTATGACCTCAGCATGTCATCCCAACTCTTCTACTCAAAGGTCTGAGCCATGGAGGCAAGCGTGCTAAATCCCTTCTTAACCACCTTATCTCCATGTGATGAAAACTTCAAAGAATCACATAGCTGAACCCTTAGGTGTCTCTGTTCTATAATACTACCCAAGACTCTACTTTAATTGTAAAAGTCCTACACTTGATGGTCTTACCAAAATACAATGCCTTGCATTTATCCAAATTAAACCTCATCTGCCAGTCCTCAGCCTATTGATCTAAATGTTCAAGATGTCTTTGTAATCTTAGATAACCTGCTTCACTGTAGCCCAGTAGGAGGCCATTCAGCCCATCTTACAGATCCTATACTCCCCCATTCAACTTCAATCATCAAACACATCCTGATCTCTTGCTCCCTTCAGCCATAGCTTTGCTGGCAGTCCCTCAAGCTTAAGTCTCTCATTTCTTCTCTTCTACGTCAGCATTGTTCCTCCACTAATCCATGGCCTCACCCTCCTTCCCCTTCTCCCACTCACTGGGAACCAACCCCAGTATCTTCGGCTGTGGCCAAGTCACTAACATCCAGCCCAGCTAATCCTGTTAGCTACCAGGTGAAGAAAACTTTACAATGAACTTGTGCCATTAGATCCAGCAGGATCTTGGTCCTTTCCCCACTTGTCCTGCACTGTCCCTGCCATCTTGTGAGCAGAGAGACCAAGGGCAGCATTCAGGCAAAAGTATTAGTTTTCATGTATCCTGACATTTGGAAAGCATTTAACATCCTTTAATGGAGAGCTGGACAAAACGAAAACTGGAGGATCTAAAATGAAGTGGTCAATTGACTAGGTGATGGGAAACAGGAGGGGAGAGGGTTATATCAATGTGAATTGATATAAATTGGCTCAGTTTGAATACCTGAGGCAAATATTCCAAGAGATTGGCTTCTATCACTATTAGTTCTTATCTTTGACATAGTGATACCAATCACAGGCAAGGATTAGTGAGATAATAATGTGGGTTATTTATTTATTTGAAGACAGGACTACATGCAGATGGTGTCAATACAGTGTGGGGCTGGAGGAACACAGCAGGTCGGGCAGCATCAGAGGAGCAGGAAAGTCGATGTTTCAGGTTTATATGCTTCATCAAGACCAGATGAAGCTTATAAATCCAAAATGTTGACTTGCCTGCTCCTCTGATGCTGCCCGACCTGCTGTGTTCCTCCAACTGCATTGACTCTACTCCAGCATTTGCAGTTCTTATCTTCTACATGCAGACAGTGCACACTGCTAGCTGGGTATAGTACACTTGGACTTGCTTCAAACTGACTACTAAGTAAAAAAGTAATGTAATCACAATCCCAGAGGGTCATAGGGCTGCTCTCTCATTGGAAAGAGAGATTACTGGTGGGATTATAACCTGAGGGTCACTACTCCTCAGGCAAGAGGTGGAGACATTGGGACATTCATGGTAACCATGGTACCAACTTCTGTGGAGTTATTTCTCTGGGTCCCTAGCACTGTGAGGCAGCAGTGCTAACCACTGTGCCTTCAACAGTTAAGGTCAAGGGGCGGCACAGTGGTTAGCACTGCTGCCTCACAGCACCAGGGACCTGGGTTCAATCCTGCCCTCGGGCAACTGTCTGTGTGGAGTTTGCACGTTCTCCCTGTGTCTGCGTGGGTTTCCTCTGGGTGCTCCAGTTTCCTCCCACAGTCCAAAGATGTGCAGGTTAGGTGGATTGGCCATGCTAAATTGCCCATAGTGTTCAGGGATGTGTAGATTGGGTGGGATGCTCTGAGTGTCATTGTGGGCTTGTTGGGCCGAAGGGCCTATTTCCACATGGCAGGGATTCTATGATAACAAAGTCTCCATCATGACCTCAGGGAGGAATCTCTACCAAAGAGTCACTGAGACCAGAGAAGCCCCTGTGGATCACAGCCCCTAACTATGATATAAGAATTGCAACACTATCAGGAAGATTATGACATGAGATCACTCATCTAATGAAGTGCAAGTGAAATATTGTCTCTAATTTTTAACCCAAAAGCGAGAAGGTTGTGTCAGGAGAGGTGTTAGACATTTAAAAATCTGAAATGTAATCCCAATCGCCACGAATCTACTCACCACTGGTTTAAATGGAGATGGGACAGGGGCATGTAGCTGTCTCACTCACAGGAGGTCTGTTGTAATCTGCCTTCCAGGTTGACATGGACTTCCCTGGATTTTCCTGATTTCTTAATCCTCAGGAAGCCAGCAGCTAACAAGAGGTTGGAGTAGCCAGATGGAATGGGTAAGTACTTTTCTAGCATTGCTTGTGGGCCAGGAGGAATAGCATCCTCCCAACGCACAAAGTGTTCTGCTGCTCACAGTGGCCTCACATTGCAGACAGGGTCACCCAACACCCCAGATCGCAGGAAAGGAACACTCGCCACGTCATGTTAACACCCACCTCACCCCTTCCACTTTGTGATTGGACAACCCCGTGAACAGGGATTGGAAACATCTCCGGGATATCCAACTTGGGATCAAAGGATTGGAGATCCCACTCCTCACCTCCAATCCTCTGATCCTCCATGCTTCTACTTTCCCATTAGGAGAGTCCTCACCTCTCCCTGGGCTGCAGCCTCCCCTGCAGCGCTCCGTTTGGAATGCACCCTGCCCAACAGGGAACATAACTTGTCAGCTGCCAGACACAGTTGGTATACCATTGACAGGGACACAGTGTCCTTTAAGAGACATGGTCACAATATTAAAACTGCATAATGGCTCTTGAACTGAGGGTATAAATGCCTCAGACTCCATCTAACCCTGGATCCCTTTAACCATGGCATCTTAATAAAAGAATGCTAATCTTTACAACCAGATTGTTTAATATGAACCTAGACAGTCATGTGCCTATGAATGTATGTTAGATCCTTCAATACCACTTTATTCATGCTTAGTTTATTATCTTATGAGGGATAACATAAGCATTGCCATATCAGGTAAAACTCTATACTCTGCCTGTCCAATAAGACATACACGCTTTGGAGTAAAAGTAAATCCCACCCTGTTCGCCGAGAAAATAGGTAGACAATTGGACAACTGGAATACTCAGGTGTAGAGATAGTAGGAACTGCCGATGCTGGAGATTCTGAAATAACAAGGTGTAGAGCTGGATGAACACAGGCCAAGCAGCATCAGAGGAGCAGGAAAGCTGACGTTTTGGGCCTAGACCCTTCTTCAGAAATGGGGGAGGGGAAGGGGATTCTGATATAAATAGGGAGAGAGGAGGAGGTGGATAGAAGATGGATAAAGGAGAAGATAGGTGGAGTGGAGACAGACAGGCCAAGGAGGCAGGGATGGAGCCAGTGAAGGTGAGTGTAGGTGGGGAGTTGGGATTGGGGTAGGTCATTCAAGAGAAGACGGACAGGCCAAGGGGGCGGGATGAGGTTAGTAGGTAGGAGGTGGGAGTGGGGGTTGGTCAGTGAGGTGGGAGGAGTGGATAGGTGGAAGAAAGGACGGACAGGTTAGGGAGGCGGGAACAAGCTGGGCTGGTTTTGGGATGCGGTTGGGGGAGGGGAGATTTTGAAGCTTGTGAATTCCACATTGATACCATTGGGCTGCAGGGTTCCCAAGTGGAATATGAGGTGCTGTTCCTGCAACCTTTGGATGGCATCATTGTGGCACTGCAGGAGGCCCAGGATGGACATGTCGTCTGAGGAGTGGGAGTCAGAGTTGAAATAGTTCGCGACTGGGAGGTGCAGTTGTTTGTTGCAAACTGAGCGTAGGTGTTTTGCAAAGTGGTCCCCAAGCCTCCACTTGGTTTCCCGATGTAGAGGAGGCCACACCGGGTACAGCGGATACAATATACTACATTGGCAGATGTGCAGGTGAACATCTGATTGATGTGAAAGGTTTTCTTGGGGCCTGGTATGGGGGTGGGGTGGGAGGTGTAGGGGCAGGTGTAGCACTTCCTGCGGTTGCAGGGAAAAATGCCGGGGGTGGTGGGGCTGGTAGGGCTACTGGCTCCATCCCCACCTCTTTGACCTGCCTGTCTCCTCTCCACCTATCTGCTCTTTTATCCATCTTTCATCCGCCTCCCCCTCCCTCTCTATTTATTTCAGAACCCTCATCCCTTTCCCCATTTCTGAAGAAGGTCCAGACCTGAAACGTCAGCTTTTCTTCTCCTCTGATGCTGCTTGGCCTGCTGTGTTCATCCAGCTCCACACTGTGTTATCTCTGGAATACTCAGGTGTTTTGGTTGGAAGCTGAGTTCTATTGTTTTTGGTGCCCTATAGTCTTATTGAATGAACATTTGCAATGAAACCAGGTAATGACAGGGAGCACTCAGCAGGTCAGGCATCGTCACGGGAGAGAGGAACAGAGGTAAGTAGTGGGGAGGAATTTTAAATCAATTTTCCAGGCAGAAATAGAAGAAAATTACAATGAAGAGTAAAATTGAATGAGTTGTCAAATCAGTGACAGACATTTTCACCTCTGTTCCCCAGTAAGAGATTAGAATTGATAGCTCCCACCCCCCCATATTTCTGTTTGATGATTTTTCACTGAAAAAGCTACCTATACCAGCTACTTTGATAATAATCATGTAGGTCCCCCTAATAATTAAACATTTTTGTTATTCTTTCAATAGATGTGGCTGCACTGGAAAGTGCCACTCCTGATTGCCCTTGAGAAGGTGGTGGTGAGCCACATACTGGGTAGGGATACCCAGAGTGCCATTCGGAAAGGAATCCCAGGATTTTGATGCAACAGCAGTGAGGGAATGGTGACGTATAATTTGAAAACAGGATGCTGGGTGTCATATGTTTGGAAGATCAATGGAGCTTAGATGAGTATCTTCAGTGGACCTTGTGGATAGTACACACTGCTACGTCTAAGGGTTGGTAGTGGAGGGAGTGGATGCTTGTGGACATAGTTCCAATCCACCAGGCTGCTTTGTCCTGGATGGTGTCAAGCTTCTGGAGTGTTGTCGGAGCTGCGTCTATCCGGGAAAGTTGGGAGTATTCCATGACACTCCTGACTTGTGCTGTGTAGATAATGGATAGGCTTTGGGGAGTCAGGAGTGAGTTACGCGCCCATCCCTTGGAGAATTCCTTGTCTCTGACCTGTTCTTGCAGTTAGCAAATTTATATAGCTGGTCCAGTACAGAATCTGGTCAATTGGGAACCTGAACACTAAGCCTAACCACAAATCTAAATCTAACCCTAATATTAACCCAAATCCTAACCCTAAACCTAACCCCAATACTAAAACTATCCCTGACCTTACAGTTAACCATAGCCCTAAACCTCACCCGAACATGTTAATAGTGAGCGAGTAATATCGGTAATGCCATTGAATGTCAAGGGAATTTGTCCATAGAGGGCTTCAGTATCTGAGGAGTGGTGAATGGTGCTGAACATTATACAGTCATCAGCGAACATACCCACTTCTGACCTTATGGTGGGGGAGACGTCATTGATAGAGCTGCTGAAGATGGTCGGGCCTAGGACACTACTCTGAGGAACCCCTGCAGAGATCTCCCGGGGCTGAGATGCCAGATCTCCAACCGGTCGACTCCGTCCAGGCGTGTCCTTCTGGTTCCCATTGCATCCAGTTTCACTGCAACTCTTTGGTGCGTCACTCAGTCAAATGCTGCCATGATGTCAAGGACAGTTACTCTCACTTCAGTACGCCAGAGAGGAATGTGTCACACACACACACACCCACACACCCACACACCCACACACACCCACACACACACACACACACACACACACACACACACAGTCTGTGCTCAGCTCTGAGCGCTGTTGAGGGGGGAGGAGGAAACAATTGATGGGGGAATTCCTGAGTGGTCTGTTTAAGGAAGGGAGTTAAATCGATTAGGCTCCACCTCCTGACTGCAACAGAACTAAAAGACCTTCACCTATCCATGTTGCACACAGGTACGATTAACGTTAGCCATGGTACATTCCACTTCTGAACACCAGCCCACACAGACTCATTGTTAATGCTTCAAGTCAATGACCTTTCATCAGTCCCTGCGTATCATGTTAGAACCGTAACTATATCAGGATCAATAAGGCTTTAGATCATGTCGTTTCTTGCTGGCAAGCTCATCGACCTGAACGTTAACTCTTGTGCTTTCTCCTTCCACAGAAGTACCTTGACCTGCTAAACATTTCCAGCATTTTCTGTTTTAATTTTAGATTTCCATCCTCTGACATTATTTTATGCAAAGATACGTGTAAAGAATTGTCAATGTATGTGACAGAATAGGAAAAGGCCATTCAGCCTGTTGCATCTCTGTTGGCTTGTGGATAGAGCAATGCAATTTATTCCAGCCTCCTGAACTATTTCCTAAAACAGAGCAAATTCCTCCTTTTCAACTCCCTATCCCTTTGGAAAGTCAGGATTGACTTCACTCCCACCGGTCTTTCAGGCAACGCATTCCATTAATAACAATTTGTTACACGAGAAAATAAATGTTCATCTCCTCACCACCACACCACTTGCCCCTACTGCCCCAGCGGCTTTATCCAAGTAAGAGCAAAATTCTGCAGATGCTGAAAATCTAAAGCCAACACAGACAATGCGAGAGAAACTCAACAGGCCTGGCAGCATCTTTGGAGACTGAGCAGCCAGGTCAATGTTTCAAGAATCTTCAACCAAGCTTTGATCTGGAATCTGGGTTTCCCTGGTGGAACAACACCTGAGGAGGGATTGATCAGCCTCAAACGATGTGCGGTGCAGACAGACAAGGGCAATGTCAGCGGTTAAGGGAGTTTGAAGATCCTACTGAATGCTGGAGAAGGCTCAAGGGACTGAAAGGCCTACTCTTGTTCCTATTCCTTAAGGTTTTATTCTCTAGTCTTGAGGGCAGGCTGAACTCACTAGGCTCATGTTCCCTGGAATATAATGAATTAAGCAATGGTGAGTTATTTAAGGAAATCAAAGGACTCATTGTGTAGCTGGACATGAGGGCCCATTGGGGGCGATGGCCCAGTGGTATTATCACTGGACTGTTAATCCAGAAACCCAGGTAAAGATCTGGGGACCCGGATTCAAATACCGACATGGCAAATGTGGAATTTGAGTTCAATAGAAAAAAAATCTGGAATTAGGAGTCTCATAATAATGCCCATGAATCCATTGATGGGGAAAAAACCCATTGGGCTCACTACTGTCCTTTAGGGAAGGAAAGTGATAGTAAAATGTAGAGTATGCCGGCAAGATTGATCATAATAGAATAATAAGTCGGCACAACATCATGGGCCAAAGGGCCTGTACTGTTCTATGTTCTATGTTTGAAACTGCCATTCTTGCCAGGTCTGGCCTACATGTGACTCCAGACCCACAGCAATGTGGTTGATTCTTAACTGCCCTCTGGGTAATTAGGGATGGGCAATAAATGCTGGCCCTCATCCCATGAATGATTAAAAAAATTGGGAACGAGATGGACGGATTCTTCCATTCAGGGTACACACGTATGAAGAAACCAAGGATGGAATTGTTTCTTGACATTAGAATTTAGGGTTGGTGCAGCTTTTCATGAGAAGGGCGAAGGTCCTTTAGGAACCAAGATGGCACTAAGATGCAGATCAGGCCGGATCTAATCGAATGGGAGGGCAGCCTTGACAGGCTGAATGGCCTACTCCTGTTTGTATGTTTCCTAAACTCTGAAGGAAATTGGAGGGGTCTGATTAAGCCATTCAGCCCAGCCTCTTTAAGATGAGAAAGTGAACAGTTGTCCGAGCCAATGCACATCATGCCATCTTCGTTCATATCTTGTGTTGACCTCTGTATCAGGACTCATCTCTTGTTGCCCTGTCCGAACTGAACAACTCTTGTCCTGAAGCACAATCTCCTTCATTTTCCACCTGCGTGGTTTAGTTATCTCAACCACGACTCGTATGAAAACACAATGTCATGAGTAATCAGCTGTTCCCATTGAAACGCTGATAACTTTTGACACTTGTCTACATGAAGCAGTGAAATGCAACTCACCTTTTTCTGTATTCTGATCAATATTTCAGCACTGATTCCTTGTCAGGGACACTCTGATTTAAACCTCCTGAACGTCTGCTGTATTTGCCTAAATTAGCAGCCAACAAACAGTATGGAAATGATTCAGTCCCAAGGCACTTGATGCTAATGTGTGTTTCAACAGTATTTCTCAAGAATATTCCTTCCGATGCCGTATTTCTTTATCCAATTTGTGTTCCAGGCATTGACATTGATGGATGCTTTCCCGTCTCTATCTTCCATGGGATTTGGCGCATGTTTCCATCTCTCCCTGGATGATATTTCCCTCCATCTGGTGTGAGATCTGCCCGCACATTCAGCATCATATATTGCTTCCTGGACTCATATTCCCAACAGAAATGCTTTCAGGGCCCATGCATGTCAGCTTCCCAAACCATGTGATAATGTTCCAGAGGCTTGCAGATTCTCTACAGTGTATTTACAGCAGATGCTGGAGTGACAAAGCTAACAGCGAAGGGTGCCCAGAGTTTGTCTACTGTTTCACAGAAGGGTCCAGACCTGAAATGTCAGCTTTCCTCCTCCTCTGATGCTGCTTGGCCTGCTGTGTTCATCCAGCTCCACACCTTGTTATCTCTAACTCCTTTATAAAAATGTATTGTGGTTCCCAATAGCATTCACACTGCTTGCATACACTCCCACTCATTGGTCCCAGGCTTAGATCACGCCTAGCCTGCACCTCACAAAAGGATCACTGCATTAAAGCTCTTTGAAGACCCAGATGAATCTTTCAGTCTGGAAGTTACACTTTCCCATTCATAGAATCCCTAGAGTGTGGAGGCAGACCATTCAGCCCAGCAAGTCCACACCACCCCTCCAAAGACCATCTCACCCAGATCCACCCTCCTACTCTTTCCCATGGCTCAACCACCTAGCCTGCATGTTATGGGCAATATCCCAAAGCCAATCCACCTAATGTGCACATCTTTAGATTGTGGGAGGAAACCCCAAGCAGAATGTGCAAATTCCATGCAGACAGTTGCCCGAGGGTAGAATTGAACCTGGGTCCCTGGTGCTGTGAGGCAACAGTGCTAACCACTGAGCCACTGTGCTGCTCCCATTCCTTGACCAACCCTGCCAAGTCACCCTCTCCCCATAGCCTACTGCATCTGGCTTGGCTCTGTGCTAGAACCACTAAGTTTCTGGCCTGGCCTCCCCAACCCAGGGTCAACGAGCTGCCCACCCACACCAGGTCAATGTGGCCTAAGCACTACAGAATTGTAGAACAAGATAGAAACGTAGTGGCCAAAAGGAACTGTCACCCTGTAGGCTGGTAAGTAATTGAAATGGTAATAACAATCTCACGTGCATGATGGAGGTTTCACTAAAGTGATTGCCAGAGGCGAGATTTGCAGTTGTATCTAAGGGTGGATTTATTGTCGCTGCACATTCAGATTCTCTTTTTCAGAAACATGCCAGATAGAAGGAGATAACTCGTAACCTGAACAGAAGAACAAGGGCTGCCACAAATGCATTACCAAAGAAATTTGAAAATGGGATTTGCAGTGAGCAGTGATCAAAGTAATGTTAGTTTGATGTTATCTGAAATACCTTTAGGATAAAACCTGACTCACAGAGTCATAGAGACGTACAGCATAGAAACAGACCCTTTGGTCCAACTCGCCTGCACAGACCAGATATCCTAAATTAATCCAGTCCCATTGTCCAGCATTTGCCCCATGTCCCTCTAAACCCTTCCCATTCATATACCCATCCAGATGCCTTTTAAATGTTGTAATTATACCAGCCTCCACCACTTCCGCTGGTAGCTTGTTCCATGCACGCACTGTATGTAAAAGTTGCCCCTCAGGTCACTTTTAAATCTTTCCCCTCTCACCTTAAACCCATAACCTTTAGTTTTGGACTCCTCTATCCTGGGGAAAAAGACCTTGGTTATTCAACCTATCCATGCCCCTCATGATTTTATAAACCTCCATAGTGTCACCGCTCAGCCTCCGATGCTCCAGGATAGATAACCCCAGCCTAATCAACCTTTCCCTACAGCTCATCGCCTCCAATCTTGGCAACATCTCTTGTAAATCTTTTCTGAACCCTTTCAAGTTTCACGACATCCTTCCTATAGCAGGGAGACTGGAATTTAATGCAGTATTCCAAAAGTGGCCTAACCAATTGTGCAAAGTGGGAATCAGTGAGTTGGTGGTATACCACTGTAAATTATTTTAATCAACTTGTGTACGTGTGCGATGATATACCTCGTGAGTGGGTGGGATTTGAACCCAGACTTTCTGACATAGACATCAGGACACTACCACTGAGCTTCTAGTATAGTTGTACATCCCACTCAATGATATTCTTGCTGATTTCAACGAGAAACTTGTTTCTTGACTCATCCAGAAGAAGTAGGCTCTCTTGATCTACCAAAAAAATTCTTTCAATGCAACTTGCCTTGATAAGAGCAATCCTCAATTACCTATCCCAAGGGAACACAATCCAAGCTCCAATGGAACTGGTGTCCACTGGTTTTGGGAAACAGAATTCCAAATGTTCACCATCCTTCATGCTAGATAACAAGGTGTGGAGCTGGATGAACACAGCAGGCCAAGCAGCATCATAGGAGCAGGAAAGCTTGACCCTTCATGAAGGGTCTAGGCCCAAAACGTCAAGCTTTCCTGCTCCTATGATGCTACTTGGCCTGCTGTGTTCATCCACCACCACACCTTGTTATCTCAGATTCTCCAGCATCTGCAGTACCTATTATCTCTGATACCATCCTTCATGCTTCCTGATTTCGCTCCTGAATGGGCTAAAGCCAATGAGACGGGGTGAACGCTGAAAAAAGTCGGTGGTGACTCATTGTTCTTGTAACTACTGCGACAACCAAAGATCCTCAGACAGCACCTTCCAAACCCATGACCACTTCCATCTAGATGGGCAAGGGCAGCAAGTACATGGGAACATCACCACCTGCAAGTTCCCCTCCAGGCCACTCACCATCCTGACTTGGGAATATATCGCCATTCCTTCACTGGCACTGGGTCAAAATCCTGAAATTCCCTCCCTAAGGGCATTGTGGGTCAACCCACAGCAGATGGACTGCAGCGGTTCAACAAGGCAGCTCACCACCACCTTCTCAAGGGTAACTGGGGACAGTCTATATATATATATACTGGCTCAGCTAACAATGCCCACATCTCATGAATGAATAAAAATAATAAAAAGTTGAATGCAAAAGTTCAGAACTAATGCTTCATTTATACAGGGCGCTGGTGACAATGCATCTGGAGTATTGAGTACAGCGTTAATCATGTTATTTCAGGAAGGAAGTAATTACATTAGAAGCAGTTCCAAGAAGGCTTATTGGACTAATACCTGGAATGGTGTGTTATCTTAAGAGGAAATGTTTGATAGGCTAGGCTTGTATCCACTGAAGTGTAGTAGCTTAAGACATGAGTTGATTGAAACACATAAGATCCTGAGGGGTCCTGACAGAGTAAGTATGGAAAAGATGGTTACTCTTTTGGGGAGAAACTGGAACTAGGAAAAATCTTGAAAGTAAAAGGTTTCCCATTTCAAGCAGAGGTGCGGAGAATTTATTTTGTGATTCTTTGGAGTTCTGTTCATTAAAAAATTTGAAAGCAGAGACTTTGAAAGTTTTTAAGGCAGAGGTAGAGAGATTGGTGATAAGCAAACAGGGAGCAGAATTGTTGAGGGAGGCAGGAATATGGAGCAATCATGGGCATTTACTGCCCATCCATAATTGCCCAGAGGGCAGTTAAAGAATCAACAACATTGTTATGGGTCTGGAGTTACATGTAGGGCAGACACGGTAAAGACAGCAGATTTCCTTCCCTGAAGGGCATTCGTGAACCAGATGGGTTTTTTTACCCCTGACAATTGGTCATCATTAGACTTTATTCAAACTCCAATATCTGCCATGGCACGATTCAAGCCCGGGTCCCCACAACATTACCTGAGTCTCTAGATCGACAGCCTAGTGATAATCCCACTAGGCCACCATCTTCCCTAATGAATCCTGAATGGCAAATCAGGCTCCAGTGGCAGATAGGCCTATTCCTGCTCGTGGACCATATATTTGTACACATGTGAAATTCCCTAGAAAGTTAAATGGTGCCAGAAATTTGGAAGTTAGCAAATGTAACACCACTGTTCGAGAAAGAAGGGAGAGGGAATGTACAGGACATCAGACCAATTAGCCTAACACCAATTATGGGGAAAATATTGGAATCTAGTATTAAGCCAAGCTTAATGCCTTTAGAAAATTATAATGTGATCAGAGAGATCCAGTGTTGTGTTACAAAAGGTAAATCGCGTTTGACAAACTCATCAAAATTTTTTGAGGAGCCATCTAGTAGGGTCCATAAAGAGGAACCATTCGATGCAGCTTTAGGCTTAGATGCCCAAAAGGCATTCAATGAAGTGTTACACAAGAGATTAATGAACAAGGTAAAGGCTGTTGGAATCCGGGTGATATATTATCCTGAACAGAGGATTGGTTAAAAGACAGGAAGCAGTGAGTAGGGAGAAGCAGTGAGCAGTGAGTTGGGGCAATATGGTGGCTCAGTGGTTAGCACCACTGCCTTACAGTATAAGGGACCCAGGTTCAATTCTGCCCTCAGGTGACTGTCTGAGTGGAGTTTGCACATTCTTCTTGTGTTGGTGTAGGTTTCTTCTGGGTGTTCCAGCTTCCTCTGACAGTCTAAAGATGTGCAGGTTAGGTGGGTTGGCTATGATAAACTATGTGTAGTGCCCAGGGATGTGTAGATTAGGTGATTTGGCCATGGGAAATGTTGAGGGCTGAGTCTGAGTGGGGTGTTCTTCAGAAAGTCTGTGTGGGTTTGTTGGGCTGAATGGTCTGTCCTTACACTGTAGGGATTCTATTCTACAAAACAGTGCATTGTGAAGTTCCAAGCCAAAGCTGGTGGATTTGTACTTGGGCCTTCATTGTTAACAATCCACTTTGCAAATCTGTTGATGAGATCAAGGGAAAGGTTTTAAAATGTATTCAAGATATATATGCTATGATCCCAGCTGATCAACTGAGATCCCATTATGGGACCTGGCCGGATGGAACTTCTTTTACACAATTCTGAAGAACAGTCACTAGACTTGAAATATTAACTCTGTTTCTCTGTCCTCAGATGCTGCCAGACCTGCTGAATTTCTCCAGCAATTTCTGTATTACAGATCACCAGCCTCCACAGTACCTTGTTTTATTTTAGTTTTTCTTTAGGTAGTTAGCGTGGTGATCAGTCTCTGAGACGTATTCACATGAGGCTACAGATTTTCTTTAACAATAGAACAGAAGTTTATTATTCAGAAAACAAAAGAAAACTTGTAAATCATTTTCTTTTAAAAACCAGTTTCGCAAAACACACAGCGAAACAAGGTTTTCAACTTAGTTCCCAAAACCAACTATTAAAAGAACTTCAAGTCCAAATGTAGTCCCCCTCCATATCAACTCTTTAAATTTTATGTAACTTCTAAGAAACATTTGGATTTTTGATAATATCCAAAATGCATAACCTCCCATTTCCTGACATTATATTTCTGATGTTTTTGTGTTTTTAAATCCCTTTTCCTTCTGCAGGAGGAAGTGACATTATTGTGCAGAGCCATCTAGTTGCCCATTCTCTTAAATTGTCTCTATTTCTTTTCTGGTTTCAGAAACAAGTAGTGTTTATCTCCTCACAGGAGTTTTGGACAGTTCATCAAAAACACAGCAACTTGAGTAGAAAAGTTTAGTTTATGCAGGTTCCATTTCAGAAGAGTTTGGTTAGAAATCTGGAAGCTCTTAGTAGCTGAGAAAATCTAAGCTCTCAGTTTTGTTGGTGTTCACGTTATAAAGATCTATAGTTCACAGGAGAGAAACTTGGGAGAATCAGGCATTAAATTTATAAACGTTCATTTTCAGAGTTGTTTAGGTATATTTATATAACGTGTATATGAAATAGGGTGGCATGGTTGTTCAGTGGTTAATACTGCCACCTCACAGCGCCAGATTCCACCCTTGGATGACTGTCTGTGTGGAGTTTGCACGTTCTCCCCGTGTCTGCGTGGGTTTCCTCTGGGTGCTCTGGTTTCCTCCCAAAGTCCAAAGATGTGCAAGTTAGGTGGATTAGCCATGGGAAATGCGGAGTTACAGGGATAGGGTAGGGGGATGGGTCTGGTGGGATGCTCTTCGGGGGAGGGGGGAGGGGTCAGTGTGGACTTGATGTACCAAATGGCCTGCTTCTACGCTGTATGGTTTCGATGATTCCATAAAGAACGTTAGCAAGCAACCAGGAAACCAAATGACAGTCTTTATGGCAAATGGACTGAAGTAGAAGAACAAGGAAGTCTTGCTGCAGGGTTTTGGTGCGAACACACCTCAAGTACTGTGTCTCCATGTTTAAGGAAAATTATACTTGCATTGGAAGCAGTACAATGAAAGTTCAAATGTTGGTTTCTGGAATGAAAGGGTTTTCCTCACACAAAGGATGGTAGAGGTTTAGAAGTCTCTTCCACAAACGGCAGTGAATGCTGGATCAGTTTATTTAAAATCTGAAATAGAGGAATATTTATTAAGCAAAGGGACAATGGACAAAGGCAGGAATATAGAGTTAGGCCACGGATCAACCATGATCTTATTGAATAGCCGAACAGGCTCAAGGGGGCTGAATAGCCTACCACCTGTTCCTAGGGTGAAAGGCTGAAATAAATTGAGTCTCCACTGGCTGGAATTTAGTAGAATGAGGGGTGATCAAATTGAAATATAGAAGGGTAGAACTTGAGCGATCGTTTCCTCTGATTGGTAAGTCCAGAACATGGGAAGACATTTTAAGATAAGGGGCTAATCATTTAGGAGAAATTTCTTCAGTCCAATTATTATGAATCTTTGGACTTCACTCCTCCAGGAGGTTGTGGATGGTCCATCGTTGAATATATGTAAGGCTGCGGTAAACAGATGCTTTGGGCTCTTGGGGAATCATGGGATGTGGGGAGCAGATGGGAAAGTGGCATTAAACCCAAGAGCAGACATGATCACATGGAGTGGTGATAGAACAGGGCCAAATGGTCAATGCCTGCTCCTATTTCTGATGTTTTTGTGTTTTTAAATCCCTTTTCCTTCTGCAGGAGGAAGGAACATTATTGTGCAGAGCCTCATAGCAACAAAGGAGACTCGGAAACATGCAAGAGAAAGAATAAAAACAAGAAAGAATTGCAGTAACATGGCATCTTTTGTGATGTGAGGATATCCCAAAGGGCTTAATGACATCTGAAGTAATTTGCAAATGTAGTCATTGTGTCTCACAGGAAATTTGGCCTCAAACCTTCCCACAACAAAGTCCCAGAAGCAGCAGAGAACCTAAAGCATGGGCAGGGTCCATTCAGCCCAACCATACTGTACCCTTCCCAAATTCTCCCACATTCAAACCCTGGCAGGATATTACCAGCAGCAATGGTTAAATAAAAATGTCAATGCCAGGCCTTCCTGTTGGAACTGCTGGCCCAATGAAACATCTGATGAGTCAGGAATTTTAGTGGCATTGAGCAAGCTGTGGAGAGAGGAAGAGGCCACCTCCATGTTGAGGTGCCCTTGAAGGTTGGGAAAGACATTTTATTGACGGTGCAAGGAGCTAGGTGGACAAAGGACGTGGGTTAGAAGATGTGAGCTCCCCAATATTGGCATTGGAGTCACAACAATAGTCATTGCCTCTGGGTTTTTTTTTTCTCTTCATTTGTGGGACGTGGGTGTCGCTGGCTGGGCCAGCATTTCTTGGCCGTTCCTAGTTATCCTTGAGAAGGTGGTGGTGAGCTGCTTTCTTGAACTGTTGCAGTCCACCTGCTGTGGGTCGACCCACAGTGTCCTTAAGGTAGGAATTCCAGGATTTTGACCCAGTGACATTGAAGGAACGGTGATATATTCCCAAGTCAGGATGGTCGGTGGCTTGGAGGGGAATTTGGAGGTGGTGGTGTTCCCATATGTCTGATGCCTTGTCCTTCTAGATGGAAATGGTCATGGGTTTGGAAGGCGCTGCCTGAGGATCTTTGGTGAATTTGTGCAGTGCATCTTGCAGATAGTACACACTGCTGCTACTGAGAGTCGGTGGTGGAGGGAGCGGATGCTTGTGGATGTGGTGCCAATCAAGTGGGCTGCTTTGTCCTGGATGGTGTCAAGCTTCTTGAGTGTTGTTGGGGCTGCACTCATCCAGGCAAGTGGGGAGTATTCCATCACACTTCCGTCTCATGCCTTGTAGAAGGCGGACAGGATTTGAGGAGTCAGGAGGTGAGTTACTTGCCGCAGTATTCCTAGCTTCTGGTCTGCTCTTGCAGCCATTATGTTTATGTGTTGAGTCCAGTTGAGTTTCTGGTCAATGGTAAACCCAGGATGTTGATGGTGGGGGATTCAGTGATGGTGACACCATTGAATGTCAAGGGGTGGTGGTTAGATTGTCTCTTACTGGTGATGGTCATAGGCTGGCATTTGTGTGGCACAAATGTCACTTGCCACTTGTCAGCCCAAGGCTGGGTATTGCCCAGATCTTGTTGCATTTAAACACGGATTGCTTCAGTATCTGAGGAGTCACGAATGGTGCTGAACATTGAGCAATCATCGGCGAACGTCCCCACATCTGACCTTATGATGGAAAGAAGGTCATTGATGAAGAAGCTGAAGATGGTTGGGTCTAGGACACTACCCTGAGAAACTCCTACAGAGATGTCCTGGAACAGAGATGATTGACTTCCCACAACCACAACCATCTTCCTATGTGTCAGGTATGACTCCCACCACCGGAGAGTTTGGCCCCAGCTACCCATTGATTCCAGTTTTGCTAGGGGTCCTTGATGCCGCACTCGGTCGAATGCAGCCTTGATATCAAGGGCTGTCACTCTCACCTCACCTCTGGAATTCAGCTTTTTGTCCATGTTTGAACCAGGGCTGTAATGAGATCAGGAGCTGAGTGGCCCTGGTGGAACCCCAACTGTGTGTTGCTGAGCAGGTTATTTCCGAGCTGATGCTGCTTGGTCGCGCTGTTGATGACACCTTCCATCAAATGAATGTGCTGTATGAATGAAGTCTCCTTCCCCAGAAGCCAGTTTGGGTGTCTAAATGGGCTTCCTGCCGTACAGTATGAGCCCATCCTGTCGTTGGGAAAATGCCAACGGGGGTGGGGATGGCCACTAATTGGCCGGGTATTTGGATTAATTGGATAGATGCGCCTCACCAGTGGCTGCTATTTTGTGATGTTCTGACATTTGATGTCAGGCTCTCCTTCTGATGCTCTCCACCAATGTTTTACAGGGGCCTCCCAACCCATTTCCATAAAATCCACTCTCCTCAGCTTATCGCCAATCCTGTGTCACTCCCTTCATTAGGGCCTAGCAGCAGCAACTTATACCTCACCACCTCAGCCCAGTGTATTATTTACATGGTCTTGGGCCAGTCTATTAGCTCAGTTGGCTGGACAGCTGGTTTCTAATGTAGTAGCTGTCAGCAACAGTGTGGGCTCGAATCCTGCTTCTGCCTGGGGTTGTTATGAAGGACTGCTCCTTTTCAAACTCTCCCGTCACCTGAAACATGGTGACCTTCAGGTTAAATCACCACCAGTTGCATGTCTCCAATCTGAGTAGGACTATGGTAAGTTTACCTTTCGTGATGAATTTGTCAATGCAAGCTAAGGAATGAATTTTGACCAGGATGTTTCTGCTTTTCTCGATGTAGTGTCATGGGATAAGAGTCAACCTTTATACCTCCACTTGAGAGGATAGAGATTTAACATCTTACCCCAAAGACCTCGCCTCAAGCATTCCTTCCAGATTCTACTTGAATGCTGGCAGTGAACTTTGAAGTGACTCCAGCCTCTGCCTCTGAGTTGGGATCGTATTGTAGCTGAAGTTATCAACTGGAGCAGTTCAGGAAGAGCTGCCGCCTGACATCAATAAACACACACATGCACACACACACGCACGCTTTCTGGAAATGGATCAACAGATAATAATCGGAAGCAAGGGCTTGGCTGAAGCTTTTCTTTCCTGGCCATTGGACAATAAGACTAATTGTAGCACTCCAAATAGGGCCCTGGCTGAAATCATTGACAGAGAATTATATGGAGATTACAAATGGAAAGAGGCCATTTGGCACAACCAGTTCATGTTAATGTTTATCCCTTTCTGAAGAAAGAGTCCAAATCCCACTAGCCTGCCTTAGTTTTTATATCTCTTGCTCACCCTTTCCTCCAACCTCTTACCCATTCTTTAAAAAAACACAGCCATAGAGTCATTGCTGTCTTCCTGAAAAAGGCCCTTTGGCCCATTGAGTCAATGCCAGTCAAAAACAAACATTCCAATCCCATTTTCCAGCACTTGGCTTATAGCGCTAGGTATGCCTTGTTGCAGCAAGGGCTCACTGACTGCTTAAATGTTATGAGTTTCCCACCTCTACCACTCTTACAGGCTGTGAGTGCAGATTCTCACCACCCTATCGGTGTGAAAGATTTTCCTCACATCCCTTCTAAACCTCCTGCCCCCTATGTTGAAATTACATCACCTGGTCATTGATGCTTCCACTGAGGAGAAATCCTCTCTGTTTCTGCTCTGCTACAAGCACTGAGCCCTGCCACTGCCTCTGCGTAAGTGGGAACCAAAAGAACCGCGGGTGCTGTAAATCGGCAACAAAAACAGAAATTGCTGGAAAAGCTCAGCGGATCTGGCCACATCTGTGGAGAGAAATCAGAGTTAATGTCTCGGATCGAGTGACCCTTCCTCAGAAACTTCACAGATGCTGCCAGACCCGCTGAGCTTCTCCAACTATTTCTGTCTCTGTGTGCGTGGTTTCAGTCTCCTTTGTCCAAAATTGGAACCCAGGAGCCTTGCTGATTGATAAGATTCCTCTTCCTGCTAAAATACTAGATGCAGGTAACTGAAAAAGGCACGGGTTTGCATTAGTCACCAGCAGAGACTTCAGTGGGGTTAAATTTTTTTTTGTGTGCGGCAGTAATTAGAAGATGTATTTGGACTTTCAGTGTGTAAAGACTGGGCATACCAAATCTCCTGCTAATTCACAGCTGCCAGTGTTACTCAAATTGATATTACTTGGCCTAGCCCTTCCATATCACATATGTTCTGTTTCTGATGCATTCCCATCACTTAGCACACAACTGAAGATTACATTCATACGGCAGCCATACAATATGATACCGTTCCCCACCCCTTACCTTTAAACCCGGCAGGGACACATTTACATTGGAACTTTATTATAGTAAATTAAACATCCAGATGGGCTTCACAAGAACATTAACAAACAAAATTTGGCACAAGCCACATGAGGGGAATTTGAGTGAAGACCATATGGCATCGGAGGAGAAGTAGGCCATTCAGCCCATCAAGTCCATTCTGCCATTCAATGAGATCATGGTTGATCTGATAATCGTCAACTCCACTTTCCTGCATATTCCCAATAACCTTTCATTCCTTTCCTTATTGAAAATTTACCTACCTCAGCCTTGAATATACTAATGACCCAGCCTCAACAGCCCTCTGTGGTAAAGAATTCTACCAATTCGTTACCCTCTCAGAGAAGAAATTCCTCCTCATAGACTATGGAGTCACAGAGATGTACAGTATGGAAACAGACCCTTCAGTCCAACTCGCCGATGCCGACTAGATATTCTAAATTAATCTAGTCCCATTTGCCAGCATTTGTCCCATATCCTTCTAAACCCTTCCTGTTCATGTACCCATCCAAATGCCTTTTAAATGTTGTAATTATACCAGCTTCCACTACTTCCTTTGGCAGCTCAATCCGTACACACACCGCACTCTGTGTGAAAAAGTTGCTCCTTAGGTCCTTTTTACATTTTTCCGCTCTCACCTTAAATCTACGCCCTCTGGTTTTGGACTTCCCTACCCTGGGGAAAAGACCATTCACCTTATCCATGCCCCTCATGATTTTATAAACCTCTATAAGGTTACCCCCTCAGTCTCTGATGCTCCAGGGAAAATAGCCCCAGCCTATTCAGCCTCTCCCTATCGCTCAAACCCTCCAACCCTGGCAACATCCCTATTTTAAATGTGCAACCATTTTGGTCTGAGCTTCTGCCTTCCGATCTCAGACTGCCCACAAGGGGAAACAACCTTTCAGCATCTACGCTGTCAATTTCCTGAGTTCTAAAGAAAAGTCACGCTGGACTTGAAACATTAGCTCTGTTTCTTTCTCTACAGATGCTCCCAGACCTGCTGAGTTTGTTGAGCAATTTCTCTTTGTATTTCATGTTATTTGAGAAGATATCAAAGCAGGCAACCAAAGGATTTAAATAGTTATGTTTTAAGCAGTGTCTATGGGAAGTAGAGAATTCAGGCGAATATTACTGAAGGTAAGCATGCAGGTGCAGCGGGCAATGAAAGTATGTTGGCCTTCATAGTGAGATGATACAAGTTCAGAAGCAGAGATGTCTTGCTGCAATTGTACAGGGCCTTGGTGAGAACACATCTAGCGTGTTGCATGCAGTTTCGACCACCTTATCTGAGGAAGTGTGTTCAGGCTATGAACAGAGTGCAATAAAGATTTCCCAGAGTGATTCCTGGGAGGGCTGCACTGTCGTATGAAGAGAGTTTGGATCGGTTAGGACTGTATTCACTGGAATTTAGAAAAATGAAGGGGGATCTCATAGAAACATTTAAACTTATGACAAAGCTAGACGGAAAAGATGCTCTTGATTATTGGGAAGACTAGAACCAGAGTCACAGCTTAAGGAAATGGGGTAGGCCATTTAGCACTGAGATGAGGAGAAGTTCATTCTCCCAGAGAGTGGGGGGCTGTGCAATTCTCTGCCGCAAAAGCAGGTGAAGCCAAAACATTAGATGTTTTCAGGAATAAATGACATTGAGTTCTTAGGGCTAAAAGGATCAAAGGGGAAAAGACAGAAACAGGGTTCTGAGTTGGATGATCAGTCGTGATCATATTGAATGGCAGAGCAGGCTTGAATGGCCTACTCCTGCGTCCTAGTTTCTAAGTTTCTACGTTAATGAGGCAGTTGGCAGCTGACGAACCACCCAGCAACAGCAGAGCAACTAAAATCTGGGACACTCAAAAGGTCAGGATGAGAGAAGAATGACATGGAGGCTCAGTGGTTAGCACTGCTGCTTCACAGCACCAGGGACCCAAGTGCGATTCCACCACTGAGCAACTGTCTGTGTGGAGTTTGTGCATTCTCTGCGCGGGTTTCCTCTGAGGGCTCTGGTTTCCTCCCACAGTCCAAAGATACGCAGGTTAGATGGATTGGCCATGCTAAATTGCCCCATAGTGTTCAGAGATGTGCAGGCTAGGTGGGTTAGCCATGGGAAATGCAGGGTTATGAGGATGGGTCTAGATGGGATACATTTCAGAGGGGCTGAAAGGTCTGCTTCCATACTGTAGGGATTCTATGATTCTAGATACCTTGAGGGCTTTAGGTGGTAATGAAGACAGGGAAGAACAAGGCTGTGTAGAAGTTTGAAGGGAAAGGTGGGAATTTTAAATTCGAAGCATTGCCTGAGAGAAATGAATTGTGTTGAAGCATTTCCACAATGCAATCCCCGCAAGCTGCTCTATCTGAGAGAGACAGATAAAGCAAATGACCTTGGGACTGTGGGTATTGCAAATGAAGTAACATCTGTATATTTTGGCAACACATTTCAATGGAAGCTACCTTGGGAACATTATGTTGCATGTAAACACTATGCCTTGAAAACATAGTATCCTTTCACCAAACCATTTAAGGAGTTCCATTTTTACATCTGCAACTGAATACATTATTTACATTATTATCTGCCTCTGTGCGTTATATGTGGGAGAAAGGAGAAAGAATCCATTGATATCTTATAGAAATTATGGATGTGAAAACGCATCTTGTTGGATTAATTCAGGGAAGCAAGGGTTTTGCTTCTTCATGTTCAAATCCTTCCTCAGATCTTCTACCTCTTCCAGCCCCAGGTTCCGCCGAAATCCCTGAGATCTTCCAGTTTTCATCACCTCACCATCCCAATTTTACCTCACTTCCTCGATTGCCATCTATGACTGAGGTTATCTGAGTCCTAAGCTCTAGAGTTCTCCCCATCCCTACATCTCCCTACCTCTCTCTTCCTCTCTCACTCCCCTCCTTTCACCAAACATTTAGGACGTGTCTTAAATGTCAAATAAAAAAAGAAATTGCTGGAAAAGCTCAGCAGGTATTGAGTGCACTTAAGACAGCGACAGATAGGTTCTTGATTAGTGAGGGGATCAAGGGTTATGGGGAGAAGGCAGGAGAATGGGGTTGAGAAATGTATCAGCCAGGATCGAACGGTGGAGCAGTCTCGATGGGCTGAATGGCCTAATTCTGTTTCATGTCTAATGGCCTTCTGGTTGTGGCCTGCTCTGGTGTTGCTCAAGCACATGCCTCATTCAGTTGATCCATTAGGAAGTCAAGGACAGTTTAAGGTATTATGACTGTATATCTGAATCATTTTTCATAACAGCCCAGAGGTTGAAAACTTAATCTTAAACTTGAGAATTAATTTTTTAACTATTGGATATGGAAGGGTCAACAGTTGCAATGCTACTTTTAAAAGAACACGATTGACCAGCCGTTGTTAAAATCAAAATACCACACCGTGTTTCTGTACTGGGGTGGCAAGCTGGTTCAGTGGTTAGTGCTACTGCCTCACAGCGCCAGGAACCTAGGTTCAGTTCGCACATTCTCCCCGTGTCTGCATGGGTTTCCTCCGGGTGCTCCGATTTCCTCCCACAGTCCAAAGATGTGCAGACTAGGTGGATTGGTCACACCAAAGATTGTCCTGTAGGGTCCAGGGATGTGCGGGCTAGGTGGATTAGCCATGGTAAATGTAGGGTTTGAGGCTTACAGGGGGTTGGTGCAGACTCAAGGGGCCAAGTGTCCTCTGCCCGCACCATAAGGATTCTAACATTCTAGCGCATCGGTTACCATGATCAAATGAGCTTGTGTGATACAGTAGTAATGTAATCCCTGGATCGGGAGTTCCAATTGTACCCAGTGGAATATAATAACATTTCTGAACAGGCTGATCGGGAAAATAGCAAAATGCTGCAAACTTGAAGTAACTTTAACCCTGTGGAGAGAGAAACCAAAGTTTCCAAAGGAGGGTCATATCATACTCAAAATGTTAACTACGGGTCTTTCTTCACAGAGCTACCAGAGCTGCTGTGTTTCTCCAGCATTCCCTGTCTTTTTCTTTAAGCTGTGATTAATTGATTGTAACTTTGAGTTTGACAATCTTGAAGTGGAAGGAGAGAGAGTGGGGGAAGGGAGGTTTTTCTGGTGTATGTCCAGCCTGGAAGTCATAGAGACACAGAGTCATAGAGCACAGACGACACCCTTCGGCCCATCAAGTCTGCGCCAACCCATCTATACCAACCCCACTTTCCAGCACTTGGCCCAGACCCTTGAATGTCACAAGAGTGGGTTGATAAAATTGAATTTATCAAGAAATGTCAACAGTGTGGCAAGGTTTCATCGGTCGTTCCAAGTTCCCGGAGAGAGTGGTGGTAGTCAGCTTTCTTCTTCAACTGCTAACAACTTTGGCACGATGATCGTGCAATGGTGTTAGCTCAGGACTTAGGAGGGATACTGACCTAGCGACAATGAACAGTTGCTCATACGTCTCCAAGAATTGGGAATTCCAGGATACTGACCTAGTGGCAATGAAGAACTGCCCACATTTGATTTTGATTTGATTGCCACTTGTACTCAAGTACGAAAGTACAGCAGTACAGTGAAAGGTGTGTAATGTCACCATATAAGGCACCATCTTAGGTGCAAATACCTAGGAACAGAATCTTAAGAACAAGGTAGAAAGAAAGAATAAAGTTAGAAGTTAAACATTGCAGTAGTTACAGTCCAGCATAAAGCATACAAAATAAGGTTAAAAGTTACACATCGTGGACCTTCTTAGTTTTAAGTAGAAAATAGAGAAATAAAGCAGAAAGCTCAAACATTACAGCAACAATGAACAATTGCTCATATTTCTCTAAGAATAGGGAATTCCAGGACAATGCTCATATTTCTTCGAGAAAGGATGGCATGTGATTCGAAAGGGAACTTGCAAACAATGGTTGTCCCATGACACTGCTGTTCAAAGTCCCTGTTCATATCGTAGAAGGGTGTTGTCCTAAATTATCCTGAAACATCTAAACTGGAAGAGCATTCCCTCCAATGGGTAAAGGCGATAGTGATTGATGTAGTGGGACAGGCTGGGATTGCAGAGACTGAAAATGAGTTAAAACAATGTAGCCAAAGCCCCAGGCTCTTTCAGAATAATTGCTAAAGAATAGGCAGGAAAGGGCTATTCCTTTCAGGTACCAGACAATTGACAAGTGCATTATCTCCAAAAAGAGATCAGGTCAGTGATACAAGAAGATCCTTTCAGACAGTAGCAGATCATCACATCTCACTGAATGGAAAAAAACATTCCGCCTCATCTCCCCAGTACCTGCATCGGCATTTTCCTCCTGGGGAATAAAGTTAGTGAAAGGAAGGAGCTGGAAGAGTGATGTGCAATGGGAATAAGTCAGGGCTGGAAGATTAAAGGATAAAGCAGACAGGGAGAAATGAGTCCACCTATATATTGTTGCAATGTAGGAATAATAGGATCAATAAATCCTTCAGGCCATCCTTCCCTCGAAAGTCCAGCAGTTTATTTGCGATCAAAAGGAAAGGCTGTAATAATTTTTAAAGAAAGCTCTCTGGAAAGTTATCACCCCAGATCAGAAAAACAAAGTTCAGTGTCAGTGCAAACAGAATCATGGGGATATCTGAAACAACTGGAAGCACTGAAGGGGCCTGGTCAGAAGTGGGGATGTTTGCCGATGATCGCACAATGTTCAGCACCATTTGGGACTCCTCAGACACTGAAGCAGTCCATATTCAAATGCAGCAAGTCCAGGTTTGGGCTGAAAATGACAAGTAACATTCATGCCACACAAATACCACACAATGACCACTGCAATTAAGAGACAATCTAACCACCGCCCCTTGATATGGACGGCGGTATTATCACCGACTCCCCCACTGTCAACATCCCTGGGGGTTACCATTGACTAGAAACTGAAAAGGACGAGCCAATTAAATACAAGGGCAGGTCAGAGACTTGGAATTCTGCAACTCAGCTCCTGACTCACCAAAGTTTGTCCACATCAACAAGTCAGGAGTGTGATGGAATACTCCCCACTTGCCCGGATGAGTGCAGCTCCAACAACACTCAAAAAGCTTGACACCATCCAGGACAAAGCAGCTCACTTGATTGGCACCACATCCACAAGCATCCACTCCCTCCACCACCGACGCTCAGTAGCTGCAGTATGTACTTATGTACAAGATGCACTGCAGAAATTCACCAAAGATCCTCAGACAGCACCTTCCAAACAGAAGACCACTTCCATCTAGAAGGACAGGGGCAGCAGACACATGAGAAAACCACCACCTGCAAGTTCTCCTCCAAGCCACTCACCATCCTGACTTGGAAATATATCGCTGTTCCTTCAGGTCAAAATCCTGGATTCCTGCCTTAACAGCATTGTGAGTCAATCTACTGCACATTGACTGCAATGGTTCAAGGAGGCAGCTCACCACCATCTTCTCAAGGACAACTAGGGCTTGGCAATAAATGCTGGACATGCCAGGGATGCCCACCTCCCACAAGTGAATATATAAAAAGAAGAGATCAGATTTCAACAGCCTAAATTTCCCACAGACACCTTCATCTCACTTCACCATAAAAGCATAATGTGTACAGAGTCCCATCTGCCTATTGTGAGTCTGTCAGCTCATTTGAAGAGCTATCAAATTACTCCCTCTGTCAGTGACCCTGCAGTGACCTTGTAAACTCACTTTCCCCCATGTCGAGATCCTCTGAGCAGTCAGAGTTCAGAGCAAGTAATCAGGAAAGATAATATAATGTTCTGTTTAATTATGAGAGAATTGAATGCAAGACTAGGGAAGTTATGCTTCAGTTAGACATCCAGCCTCTTCCTCATCCTTACCCACACCACTACCTGCATCTTTTCCTGTTTATTGAATCATGCCAAAGATCCAAGACTTTGACTCAAGAGGCAGCATTCTGTAACCTGTCTGAAATTATTTGATCTTTGTGTTGGTAAGTTTTGGTATTCTGGCTTTCTTCCAAAGATGCTTGTGGTAAGGGGCTGGTCTCTTTACAGACATTAGCATTATTCATTCCGTGGTTGAACAATTGTTTTTGAATCTTGCAAGTTCTCCAGAAATATCCAATCCTTTAACGCATGTTGCGTTGGCGTGATTAAATCCTTCCGTTTATGGGATCTTTTTAAACTCCACATCTGGAACAGTAATTTCTAGCATCGAAGCATTTAAGGACATTTGATTCACTTGATTTATTTATGGTCATGTGTACTTTTGTTAAAAAATACAGTGAAAAGGGATGTATAGTGTCGCCAGTCTCCTGCGCCAACTTGAAACACCGAGAAATAAACTAAAACATCGAATAGAAAGGCAGAAGAATGAAGAAATAAAGAAAATGTGTTCAACTCTACAGTCCTTCTTGTTAAGTGCTCCGTCATGGGCCTTGGGTCTGGTGGCCAGCCACAAGTCCTTTAGCCATGCAGCCACCGCTGGAATGGAAGTGTCCCACGCTTTGGTGCCATCTCACCTCCACTGACACCCTCACCAATATGATTCCTCGCTGGAACTCGCCAAAGCAGATGCCACCCCAACGGTGCCACTGGGTACCATACTGGGCCCAAACTTGACTCCGCTGCTGCCATGTGTCTGTTTGGAGCCCATTTCACTGGTGCAGCCCCCACAGGCGTACCTCTTCCCAAGGTAGGGTCCTCTTTTGCTTGTAACATACCTGAAAGAAATGTATCAGAAATTCCAATGACAATTTTGTCTTGAACTAGTTCTGATTGTAAATCACCATAATCACAAAGGTCATTAATAATGCTGACAACAGGTTCTCCAGAAAAGTGGATTCTTCTGTTAAATCTTTGTGTAATGTAGAATGGTTGCTTGATTAAAGTAAGTTCCTGACAGTGCTTACGTTGCTAGTAAGAGGGGAGATGGGATGAGCATGGCATAACCAAGGCAGTATGCATTGCTAATCAGGCAAGTTGCAGAGAAAACATTCTAGGGTTCATGGAATGAAAAATCCGTGATACTCACCAAAATTAGCCTATTTCTGGTAATTTCAGTCAACTGTATTTTTGGACTATTTTTCCATTCTTCTTAATGAAAAATGGCAGGATTTGTGCCTTTTTCTGCTTCTTCTCTGAGCGTTTTGCGCCATGTTACGTTAAAAAAAAACGGCATTGCACTGATCTTGCGTTTCATTGCAATAATTTCAGTTGAACAATAAAAATTCTTTTAATCCTCAAATAAACTTTTCTCCCACCTTCAATTTTTTCCAGGTTTAATTAATCAGTTTGAGCTGCTATCCCAATTTTCTTAATGAGCGTTCTTACTTCACAAAAAAATCCGTCCCTCAGATTCTCCTTGTATTCTAAACAATCATAAAAGTGCTTTCCTGCTTAATATAGAATTTGAAGCCCTCTATCTGATTCTTAGCTTAGAATGTTGCTTTTGAAGGCAAAATGTTTCACTTTTCCAGTAAGGGATTTAACTCAGATCCGGTGTCCAATTTCCACTGCTGTATCCCAGGTCTTTGAGTTGGATCATTCCTGTTGTAGCTTTGGTGAAGCTCTGTTTGGTCTTCACCAGATAATTCAACATTTTGCACTGTTTCTAATGGAGGTGAGCTTTTATAGGCATGTTGAGTGCTACTACAGCTCCTTTACTGCTGGGTACCGTTTGCACAGAGACTGACAGGCTCCATGCCCTTCTAAGCGGCTGAATAGTGAATGTTACACGTGCAATTTTCTGACTGGAAACTTTTCCTAATATTTCTCCTCAGACGTCTGTGGGTTTTATGAAGCTAAGTATTATTCAGACTTACTGTGTTTTAGTCAAAACTTGCACTGCAACAGTCATTTTGCACAGGACAGTGGACTCCACCACTGCCAACATCTTACAATTGGAAAGGTTCTAATTGCTCTCACCACCTTACAATGTCAAATATGAGAGATAAAAGGTACTGCAGATGCTGGAGAATCCGAGATAATCCGACATCTCTAATGTCAAATATGATGTGGGGTAGAGTGGGTATATTCACAGCCACCATTGCTTCCTACTGGTGCAGGTCTAGGCAACTCCAACTATGCAGGATATCATGACATCTTAGACAGAAGATGGGCCAATCTTAACTAAACAGTAAAAGATTTATTAGACCTGAGGCTGAAGTTAAGAGTAGCTGCAAGTTATTCCTTTAACTACACGCTGTTCTCCTCACGTATCTCTTTTAAACTTGCTCCCTCACACCTTGAAACTGTGACCCCTAGTAATTGACCCCTGCACCCTAGGAAAAAGCCTCATACTTTCCACTCGATCTGCGCCATTCACAATCTTTTAAACTTCTATCAGGTCACTCCTCAACCTCCTGTGCTCCAGTGCAAACAAACCCAGTCTAGCCGACCTTTCTTCATAGCCAAAATCCCCCATACCAGGCAACATCCTGGTAAACCTTTTCTGTACGCTCTCCAAAGCATCCACATCCTTCTGGTAGTGTGGTGACCAGAACTGTACACAATATTCCAAGCATGGCCTAACTAAAGGTCTATTGACAATCACCTTGTGTCGGAGCCCTCTGGCTCTTGAGCCATTCACCAACAAAAATGGATTCTCTGTCAAGACCCATCATCATTCTGAACATCTCTACCAAATCTCCTCTAAGCATTCTCTTCTCTAAGGAAAAAAGCCCAAATTCATAAATTTATCCATGTAACTAAAGTCTCTCATCCTTGGCAGATCTGATAGAGCTCTCCAAAATCAAGAGTGGGTAGGACAGACTAAATAGGGAGAAGCTGTTCCCACTCATAAAAGGAACAAGAATGAGAAGGTGTGGATTTAAAGGGTTTTCTTTTATTCATTCATGGGATGTGGCGATGGCTGGCTGGTTAGTATTTTATTACCCATCCCTAGTTGCCATGTGAAGGTGGTGGTGAGCTGCCACCTAGAACCACTGCAGTCCACCTGCCTTATTTTGACCTGTAAGTCATGTGCAAGAGACGCAAGAGTGATGTGAGAACATCTTTTTTTTCTCACAGAACGTAGTTGGGATATGGAATTCATTGCCTGGGCTTGTGGTGGATGCAGGTTCAGTTGAGGCATTCAAGAGAACATTCGTAGAATCACAATATCATACCGTACAGAAGAGGCACTTCAACCCATTGAGTCTATGTGATGGCTCTGCGGGCGTCATAACTGGATTTTCTGTATAGGTCTGGGTCATCCGACTTGAATACTACATGCCTGGTCTTCAGTGAGCAGTGGATTTCCCGGTTCATCCAAGGTTTCCGGTTGGGGAACACCTGGATTGACTTCTTTGGTACACAGTCCTCCACACATTTATTAATGAAGTCAGTGTCTGTGTTGGCATACGTGTCTAGGTTTTCCGCTGAGTTCTTGCACACGGTCCAGTCCACCGATTCCAAGCAGTCCCAGAGACGCTCTCCCGCTGCCTCGGACCAGCATTGTATTTCTTTCTGTGAAGCATCCTCCCGTTTCAGCTTGTGCTCGTAAGCTGGGAGGAGGAATACAGCACTGTGGTGGGATCCCAGGCATGGATGGGGGATGGAGCAGTAGTCATCTTTGATGGTTGTGCAGCAGTGGTCAAGGATGTTCGGTCCTCTGGTGGGGCAGGAGAAGTGATGGTGGCACTTTGGCAGCGCCCTCTTGGGGTTGGGCTGGTTGAAGTCACCAGCCACAATGAATAAGGGGAATATTGTCTCCAGAGTGTATGTGGCCATGGAAATTTCATCCAGGGCATTCCTCCCATCCACCTGGGCTGGTATGTAGACTGCTGTCAAGATGGCGGAGGTGAACTCGCGTAGCAGATAGTAGGGACGGTATTTACTGTAAGGTATTCTGGGTCCGGGGAGCAGTAACTCGCCAGGGCCACCATGTCAGAGCACCAGGAGGTGTTGATCAGGAAGTATATCCTTCTGCCTTACCCAAGGATGTCATGCAGTCCATGCGATGTATGGAGAATCCCTCAGCTTGCAGGGCACAGTCAACGTATGGCAGGAGTGAGCCATGTGTCTGTGAAACAGAGCACACAGCAGTATACATTTAAAAGGCATCTGGATCAATACATGACTAGGACGGGCTCAGAAGCATTTGGGCCAAATGCTGGCAAATGGGACTAGATCAGGTTAGGAAATCTGGTTAGTGAAGACAAGTTGGACTGAAAGGAATACTAAATAAAAACTGAAAGAACTGCGGATGCTGTAAATCAGGAACAAAAACAAAATTGCTGGAAAAGGTCAGCAGGTCTGGCAGCATCTGTGAAAAAAAAGATCAGAGTTAACGTTTCGGGTCCGGTGACCCTTCCTCAGAAATGTCTCTAGGTATTCTTTCTTAGCGACCCTATTAATCTGTCCTGCCAACTTCAGGGATCCGTGGACAAGCACCCCAAGCTCCAATTTGCTCCTCTGAGCTTCCACGTGCCCTATCATTCATTGAGTACTCTCTTGCCTTGTTCCTTCTTGCAAAGTGCATACCTCACATTTATCATGGTTAAATTCCATCTGCCATTGATCTGAACATCTGACCAACCTGTCAATATTTTTCTGTGACCTTCCTCCTCATCACCCAGCCAATATTTATGTCATCCACAGACTTTCTGATCATCCCTCCCATGTTCTCATCCACATCATTTATGAATATCACAAACAATAATGGACCAAGTATTAATCCCTGCAATACACTACTGCACACCGGGCTCCAGAGCATTGGATAATTATTTGGATAGAAGCAGGATGCAGGGGAAAGGCAGGAGATCAGTTCTAGGTAATAATGCTCGTTCAATGAGCTGGTGCAGTCATGATGGGCTGAATGGTCTCCTTCTGTGAGGTTTCTGAATGTCAAAACCAAGGTGAACACCCCATAATATGGAATCTAGCACAAAATGAAAACATTGGGAACTGAAGGTCTAGTTGCCGCATAGCTGAGACAACATAATGAAGAGTGTTGCAGAGTATTAACCTTGGGATTGTACAGCACTTAATGAAGCTATTTGGCCCATCAAGCTTGTGCAAGCTCTTGGAAAGAGCTATCCAATTAGCCTCATTCCCCTGGTTTCACCCTGTAGCCCTGCAAACATTTCCTATTTAAAGTATTGATTCAATTCCCTTCTGAAATTACTCTGAATCAGTTTTCCTCATTGCCTCAAGGCATTGCATTCCAAAATATAACACCAGAGTGCTTAAGACAAGTTCCCTTCATCTCAAATTTACTTCTTTTGCCAATGTCCTCACGCCTCTGACCTCCAGTTACTGATCCTTCTATTACTGAGCTCAATTACTGTTAATTTAAGCTGTCAAAAATCCTCATGTTTCTGAAAGTCTCTGTTAAATCTCCCTTTGGCCTTCCATGCTGTAAATGATGGACCAATAGTTCGATAGTGGGGAGCAGTGAGCATCCTACACTGTGACTGTTCTCATGCTGAAGAAAGGGACAGGGGAGCCTCACTGTGGCAGAGATATTTCCACAATCCCAGCAGTTCACAGATTGTTGTCCGATGTTTTCTTCAGATAGTCAGTTGGAAAGGAATTAATGAGAAGGCGCAGCTGCTGTTTATTGATGTCTACCCACAACAGCTGCCCGCGGGTTCACTAACAATTCCTGGCTCACTACGTGAACAGGCTCAAAGTGAACCCATTCTCCAGCTAGGATAGAGCTGTTAGAGGTCGCGCATTTGGAAGATGCTGTCGAGAGGAGGCCTAGTGAGTCGCTGCGGTATATCTTGTACATGGTACACACTGCTGTCGCTGTGCGTCAGTGGTAGAGGAAGTGATATCTAAGGTGCTGGACAGGCTGATAATCAAGTGGCTGCTTTGTGCTAAATAGATATTAAGCTATTTATCATAGAAACAAGTGCAGTGTTACGGGGAAAAGACAGCAGATTAGCACTAAGTTAAAGTGTTGGCACAGACTCGATGGGTCAAGTGGCGTCCTTCTGCACCATAGCAATTCTATAAGTTATTGATAATATTGCACACCTTTTGATTTATCAATTTAACTATTTATCTGTCAATCTATTTGCTTGTCTGTTTATTTAATTATAACTGTTATTTTGATAATCTATTTAACAAGTTATTTAGTTGTGTATGGAGCTGGTTGTCTAATTGTTTAGATACCTGTCTTTCGAACTCTGTGTGTATATACACTTAACAACACCTTTCTTGAGACTCCTCGTTTTGCAATCCCCTCGAAATGATTCTAGCCCACAGAAAGTAAGCTCCATAACATTAACCTTTAAATAGGTTAATTTCCATCTGAAGTTAATGGGGACACATTGACAATTCTGATCAGACTGAAGCATTATCAGCAGGACCAACCAGTTCTGTGTCAAACGCACTCTGGTCATGAAGTCTCCAGTTCTGGTCGTCCAGTTATAGGACGGATATTATTAAGTTTGAGAGGGTTCAGAAGAGATTTACCAGGATTTTGCCGGGTATGGAAGGCTTGAGTTATAAAGAAAGGCTGGGTTGGCTGGGACTTTTTTCACTGGAGTATAGGAGGTTGAGAGTTAACTTTGTAGACGTTTATAAAGTCATAAGGGGTATAGATAGGGTTAATGGTAGTTGTCTTTTCTCTAGAATGGGGGTTTTCAAGACTAGTGGCCATACTTTCAAGGTAAGAGGAGAGATTTAAAAAAAGATGTGAGGGGCATTTTTGTTTACACAGATGGTTTGTGTGTGGAATGAACCTCCTGAGGAAGTAATGGATGACGGCACAGTTACAATGTTTAAAATACATTTGGATAAGTACATGAATAGGAAAGGTTTGGAGGAATGTGGGCCAGGAGCAGGCAGTTGGGACTAGTTTAGTTTGGGATTCTGGTCAGTGTGGACTGGTTGGACTGAAGGGTCTGTTTCTGTGCTGTATGACTCTATGATTAAGTGAGCCATGACTTTTGAACACATGAAATTATCTGCAGAGACTACACACAGATTTTTACAGACACTCGATCAGTCTTGTTTCAAACCCTCCTTTCTTTAGTCTGAGAATTTGAGAGGGGTCAAAGGTCACAGTTAAAGGATGCTGCAGCTTGTTAAAGAAAATTTAAAGTCATTCCTCAAGCTGCTAGTGGACCCGTTCCGTCCATTCATAGCCATCTCAAAGGATTAACCAATAAGTGCCGAGTTTGTACAGACCAGAATGTTCCCATTAGTATTCCCACTCTGTGCTCTTACCTAATCTTTAAATGGCATTGAAGAGCAGAACTGGATAAGGAGAGATATGCCAATACAATTTTAAACAGGCCCATTGTGAAAGGTGGAGGAACAGAGTCGGATTACCAATCCTCCACAATTGGCCTGGGCTTTCTTTACAATCATTCACAAGATTGGTGACTTGTTTAAATATTGCCCTTCCCTCATTGGCCCAGAGAAGGTGGTGGTGAGCTGCCTTCTTGAACAGCTGCCGACCCATAATGCCCTGATGGAGACAGTTCCAGGGTTTTGACCTGGTGACACTGCGGTGATTCAGTCAGGATGGTTTGGAGGGGCATTTGTAAGTGGTGCTATTACCATGCATCTGCTGCCCTTGTCCTAGGTGATGAAGGTCATGGACCTAGGGTAGCACGGTGGCTCAGTGGTCAGTACAGCTGTCTCACAGCGCCAGAAATCTAGGTTCAATTCCAGCCTTGGGTGACTGTGTGGAGTTTGCACATTCTCCCCGTATCTGTGTGAGCTTCTTCTGGGTGCTCTGGTTTCCTCCCAACTTCCAAAGATGTGCAGGTTAGGTGAATTGGCCATGGGAAATGGTGGGGGTTGGCTGGGTCTGGGTGGGATGTCTTTCGGAGGGTTGGTGTGGACTCGGTGGGCCAAATGGCCTCTTTCCACACCGCAGGGTTTTTCTTATATGATCTGGAAGGTGATTTTAAAAGGAGCCTCAATGAATTATATAGTGCATCCTGTATTTTTACATGGATTTCAGACCAGACAATCGCTGAGCCTTTAAGACAGGTAGATGACATCACAATAATATATAGGTCCTTGCCTCACCTTCACAGCTCAGTGCGGTGGAATCAGTGCAGTGAATAGTCGGTTATTCAGCCACATGTAGTGTTACAGCCATCTAATATAGCTGTAATATCAATGAGCACAGAACCCAGACTTTGTGTCAGTCTGAGATTTATAGCAGTATTAGTGTTGTAAATAAAGTTCAGGACATCTGTCTCAACAAGAATCCATGGTTTATGTTACATGAGCAAACTTACAATACACATTCAGTGTGCCTCATACTGGCAGTGGGGTTTAACCCTAGAAACCAGATCAGTGCATTTTACAGACGGCACCGAGCAGAAAAATTAGAGGCATTACATAAAATTATGATGTATTGTTCATTTTCTTTGAATACTAATTATAAAAGTATTGGAATGGGATGGCGGGTGGGCAGGCTCAAGGCTGAGATAGATTTTTAATCAGGAAGGGGATCAAGGGTTATGGGGAAAAAGGCAGGAAAGGGGAGTTGAGTATTATAATCTCATTGAATGAATATATGCAAAGCTCTCCATCAGGAGCCCCTTCCCCAGATTTCCTTGAGGAATGCTTATTACTCACACAGTAGAGAACACGATCTAATTCATTGTTCCGAAGGTTGGGGAGATGCTAGTATCACTGGGCTTGCAATCCAATGAACTGGGTTCCAATCCTATGGCAGCTTGTGGAATTCAAATGGTGCAGTGGTTAGCACTGCTGCCTCACAGCATCAGGGACCCGCGTTTGATTCCACCCTCGGGCAACTGTGTCTGTGTGGAATTTGCGCATTCTCCCTGTATCTGCGTGGATTTCTTCCGGGTGCTCTACTTGCCCCCCACAGTTCAAAGGTGTGCAGGTTGGGTGGATTGGCCATGCTAAATTGTCCATAGTGCCCAGGGATGAATGGGAAATGCAGAGTTTTGGGGTAGGGGGATGGGTCAGGATAGGATGTTTTTCGGAAGGTCAGTGTTGACTTGATGGGCTGAATGGTCTGCTTCCACACTGTAGGAATGCTATGATGATGATCTGAAATTGAATGTTAGTCTTGATCCTATTGAGCTGAGTTCCTGTGATTTTTCTCTTCCACCCTTAGATAGATGGAGTAGACAGCCAGAGACTTTTTCCTCGGGTGGAGGTAGCTATTACAATGGGGAATAGTTTTAAAGTGAGTGGAGGTAGGTACAAGGGAGATATCAGAGGTAGGTTCTTTACTCAGAGAGTGGTCGGGGCGTGGAATGCATTGCCGGAGAGGGTAGTGGAGTCGGCCTCATTAGGGGCATTTAAGTGGCTATTAGATAGGCATATGGATGATAGTATAAGGTAGGGGTGGAGGTTAGATAGACCTTAGCTTTAGAGTAAAAGTTTGGCACAACATTGTGGGCCAAAGGGCCTGCACTGTGCTGTACTGTTCCATGTTCTATGTTCTATTTAATATCGATGACTTGGCTGTCTTTCTGTCTGTTTGTGAAGGGAGGGTGGGGATTTAACAGGGTTAGAAATTAGCAATTAATATTTCCTCATCATCATTTGTTAAAGATAATTTGTTTGTAACAAAAGTTATTTTCTAGCAAGGACCAGAAATCTAGTGAGCATTTTCTTTTCAGCTGAGTTCGGTCGTCAGGATCGTTTGACTAAATGCGCTCACTTTTTTTTAGACTTTTAGAATTAGGTTTTGTTGTCATGAGTACTCAAGAACAGAAGTACAGGAGCACCGTGAAAAGTGTACAGAGACAGCAGGAATATAGTGGGGTTTGATTTCCGGTGCTACCCCAGTGAGTCATGCCAAAGTACAGAGGATGTCTCACCTTCTGATAAATAGGACTCAGTAGCTAATGGGCTTAATGAGGTTTCCTCAGTTGTGCAAATATGAAAAAAAATATATTTGGTAGCTCAGGACCAAACATAAGAAGTAGATCATTGCAACTGAACAGAAGATCGATACCATATTATGTTATACAAACTCTCGAGCTCCACCATGCATGCCTTCCTTCTTGAGAGTGATCGGCTTCGAATGTTGACTATTAATAATGCTGTCTCATGTTGTCGTGTCCATTTGTACAGAGGAGCTTCACCCAGTACAAGAGACAGAACCTCTCTCAAGGCAACTTGGGTGAAAATATCTTGAAATCACGTTAGTCTTCACCTGAATGTAAAACCAACCCAAAACAAGCATCATCACAGGAGCAGGAAAGCCTGACGTTTCGGGCCTAGACCCTTCTGATGAAGGGTCTAGGCCTGAAACGTCAAGCTTTCCTGCTCCTGTGATGCTGCTTGGCCTGCTGCGTTCATCCAGCTCCACACCTTGTTATCTCGGATTCTCCAGCATCTGCAGTACCTTTTATCTCCATAACAAACATCGATCTTCAAGAACAAAATTGCTGGAAAAGCTCAGCAGGTCTGGCAGCATCTGTGAAGAAAAAAAGAGTCAGCGTTTTGGGTCCAGTGACCCTTCCTCAGAAGTGAGCTTCCTCAGAACCTGCTGAACTTTTCCAGCAGCTTTGTTTTGGCTCCTGAATTACAGCATCCACACAGTTCTTTCAGTTTTTATCGATCATCATAAACTGCTGCTCTCCAGTTGAAACCACTGACCAGCCACAGGATTGGTGATGATAATATTGTTTTAACCACATGTACCTATTGTTTTACAATCCTCTGCCAGCATTTATTCTCTCTGCCATTCTTTCATGGGACGTGGATATCGTTGACCGAGCCAGCAATTTTTTGAGCATCCCTAACTGCCATCAGTGAGTTGCTTTCTTGGACCGTTGCAGAGCATTCTGGGATTGGTACACCCACAATGCCGCAGGGAAGAATGGCTCAGGATTATGTCCCAGTGACACTGAAAGAGCAGCAATATATTCCCAAATCAGGGTGATGTCAGGAGGGGAATTTTCAGGTTTTGGTGTTCCTTTTCATCTGTTGACATTGTTCGCCTGGACGTGAGAGATCTGTGGTTTGGAAGGTGCTGTCCGAGGAGCCTGGGCGAGTTATGGCTGGGCATCTTGTGGATGATACACACTGCTCCCCTGTGTGTCAGTGGTGTGGGGAGTGAATGTTTAAGTTGGTGGATAGGGAGACCGTCTGTGAACTGATTTCTTTCGGATGATATCGAGCTTTCAGCATGATGTTCGAGTCACTGAGGCACATGGAGCATATTCCAGAATGCTCCTGACTTGTGGCTTGTAAATGGTAAATAGTATTTTGGGAATGAGAAAGTGAGTTGCTCACCTAAGAATCCCCCAGCCTCTAACCTGCTAAAGGGTGAATGTTGGACAGGCCTGTTGTCCATGTCCATGGGCTACTTCAGGATCTGAGGAGTCAGGAATGTTGCTGAACATTAGGAAATCATTCCTGGTTCTGGTTTTATGAAGGTCATTGATGAGGCAGCTGAAAGACGGATGAGCCTAGGACACTATCTTGAGGAACTCCTGCAGAGATGTCCTGAAGCTGAGATCATAAAAACCATACAGTGTGGGAAGGCCATTCAGCCCATCAAGCCCACACTGACCCTCAGAAGAGCATCCCACCCAGACCCACTCCTAATCCCTGAAACCCCAATTTCTCATGGGTAATTCATCTATGCTGCTTATCTTTGGAATGTGGGAGTGAACTGGAGCACCCAGCAGAAACCAACACAGACACAGGGAGATAGCAAGCATGGGGCTGGATGAACACAGCAGGTCAAGCAGCATCATAGGAGCAGGAAAACTTGACGTTTC
>JAHRHZ010000034.1:5945985-5964655 GCA_024137785.1 Ginglymostoma cirratum | reverse complement strand
AGCCCCATGCTTGTTATCTCGGATTCTCCAGCATCTGCAGTACCTTTTATCACAGACACAGGGAGAATGTGCAAACTCCACACAGAGAGTCACCCAAAGGTGGAATCAAACCTGGGTCCCTGGGGCCCTGTGAGGCATCAGTGCTAACCACTGAGCCACCTTGCCACCCCATTGACTGGCTTCCAACAACCACGACCATCTTCCTATATGCCAGGTTTGACTCCAGCCAGCAGAGAGTTTTCCCCCGTTTCCTATTCAGTTTTGCCTTCACAAGCATAAGCCAACATTCGTTAATTAAGAACATAAAGCTTCTCATTTGCGCACTCTCCTAAAACCCAAAAAAAAGTAAATATTCATAACCATATGAAGAATTGATTCAGATGCACAGTAATAATGTCTGTTAATGGTTTTTTTTACTTATTTACTAATCTGATGTGCTATCTGCTGGAATACTCTACACATTGGATCTGATTAGACAGGATTAGCACCAACAATGGCACCATTCCTGACTGTCCTGAACAGAGTCATACCAGACTTGAAACCTTAACCCTGTCTCTCTTTCTCTCTGTCTCCACAGACACTGCTGGGCCTGCTGAGTTTCTCCAGCATTATCAGTGCTCCAGGATTTGTTGCAGATTTTGCTTATAGCCAGCCAGCGGCTGGTGTATAACATGGAACATTCCCCACCTTGTCTTACAGATGTGACAAAAATTTAAATTTGTAGCTCTCGTGTACGCGTGTTTTAATCAAACGTTACGTCCGGTTGAAACCTCTCCATGGCTGCTGAATCTGGAGCCAGGCTGAGCTAAACACGCGAAGCCTGTTTAAGTGTGACATACAGAAAATATGTGAAGGAGAGAGAGCGTAGCCAATGTGAATGAAAACTAGGAGAGGCATGATGGACATCTCCGAAAGAGCCGAAAATGGAACTCGGTGCCGTGCGCGAAGGCACAGCAGCATTTACAGAATACTGCCTGGATACTGCTTCCATGGCAACAGCAGCTGAGGAAGAGCAAGACTTTTTGTGGACAAGCAATGTGAAGGAATGGGCAGACGAGAACTAGCGGGAGGCAGTGAGGAACCTGATAGTACAGCATGTGTAAAAGAAAGATGTTGCGCACACGATTCTGGGTGACCTATCAAAGAATTAAAGGATAGTTTTTATAAATATAGCAAAGTTCTCAGTGAGGAATATTAGAATGATACGATGGCTTTAAGAAGTGTATGTTGTCCTTTTTATTATGAGGAGAGGTTGGGACAGAGATGGAGAGCAGTCTGCTCAGAGCCAATAAAGTATTGGTCAAGGAATTGTGTACCAGAGTCAGGATGACATGTTGCAGCATTACAAGGCTTTGATTAGGCCACACTTAGAGTATTGCATTCAATTCTGGTCGCCACATCATGCGAAGGATGTGGAGATTTTGAAGAGGGTGCAGAAGAGATTTACCAGGATGCTACCTGAATTAGAGTGTATGACCTGTAAGGAGAGGCTAGCCCGAAACGTCAAGCTTTTCTGCTCCTCTGATGCTGCTTGGCCTGCTGTGTTCATCCAGCTCCACACCTTGTTATCTCAGATTCTCCAGCATCTGCAGTTCCTATTATCTCTAGAAAAACTTGTGTTGTTTTCTCCGCAGCAATTCAGGCTGAAGGGAAACCTGTTAGAAGTTTATAAAATTACAAGATGGATAGATAGGGTTGATGATCAGAATCTTTTCCCCAGAGTTGAAATGTCTAATACCAGGAGACATGCTTTTAAGGTGAGATGGGGAAAGTTCAAATGAGACGTGAGGGGCATATTTTTTACACATAGAGTGGTAGGAGTTTGGAATGTGCTGCCAGAGGTGGTAGTGGGGACAGGTACAACAGGGGCATTTAAGGGGCTTTTAGATGAGCACATGAAATGAAAAGAATGGAGGGATATGGACCAAGGGCAGGCAGAAGGGATTAGTTTCATTTGGCATCATGTTTGGCACAACATTGTGGGCCGAAGGGCCTGTTCCTATACTGTACTGTTCTCTATTTTAAACAGTTGTGAGGCCTTGCTTTTTTTTAAAAGTTGGAACAATAGAAACAGCCTGAGTGGATCGGGTCAAGCTCCCACAGAACGAAGATTTTTATTTTTAACTTTCAGCAGTTGCTTGGGTCTCAAAGTCGGATGTGGTAGCTCTAATTCCTCTCTGTGTTACAGCTGAAAGCTAGAATTCCCTTCCTGCTGCTAGAATTTTTTTAAATCCATTGGTTGAGGGGCTTTGCTGGCTAGGCAGCATTTATTACCCATCCCTAGTTGCCCAGAAGGCAGTTAAGAGTCAACCACATTGCTGTGGGTCTGGAGTCACATGTAGGCCAGACCAGGTAAGGATGGCAGTTTCCCTCCTGAAAGGACATTAGTAGAACCACAAGGGATTTCCCAAACAATCAACAATGGCTTTATGGTCAACATTAGATTCTTAACTCCAGATATTTATTGAACTCAAATTTTATTATCTGCCATGGCAGGATTTGAACCTGGGCCCCTGGGACATTACCCAGATCTCTGGATTAACGAGCCTGCGATAATACCTGTAGGCTATTGCCTCCCCTGGGGAGTGGGCTGCATGTGGGACAATATATTTTACTGAATTTGCCTTTGCCAGGGGTGTTTATAGGATGTAACTATTTTGGAACACTTAATGAGTAGCCTTTGATACATGTTATTTTGTTAAACATTTCAATAGAGTGACAGTTAAGCCAATTCTTTTATTTTTGTTGTTTCTGTATTTTAACAGCAGCATAAGCGTAAAGCAGATTTTGCTTGAAGCCTGATAGTTTGACAAATTGAATTGCATTTGGAATGCAATGCCTGACACTTGCTTCTAAAATAAGAAAACCTGAGGGCCTAGGCTATCTCTTTGATGTGTTTTGAGGAAGGTTGGTCTGGTCCACAGCACTATCATTCAGCCAATTCCATATCCATCTTGTTACAGTTCCTTTACCTGATTGCGCTCCAACTTTGCTCACAGACTGTTGAGCAGCACTTTACCAAATACTTTTTAATGCCTCTTGAAAATCCTTTTACACATTTGCAGCATTGCCCTATTAACACTCCCTGTTACCTCTTCAAAACATTCCAGCAAAGTGGTTAAGATTACACCGTTAAGAAATCCATGTTGACTTTCCTAAATTAATCTGCATTTGCCCACATGACAATGAATTTTCCTGAATGGTTGTTTCTAGAAGATCACCATCGCCAATTTAAATGGACCACAACATAGTTTCTGGGTTTATCTTAATATACTTCTTTCATAATGGATGGAACACTTGCAATTCTCCAGTCCTCTGGCACCATCCCTGACTCTAAGGAGCTAACCAGAGAGAAATAATAAAATAGATTTGTAAGAGCATTTCCAAGTATATAAAAAGGAAGGCCTTAGTGGAAATTAATGTGTGTTACTTAAAGGCAGAGATGGGAGAATCTTTAAATGGAGAAATAAAGAAGTGGCTGACACAAAGTTGTGTTACCACAAAACTTGTAGGACAGTATAGGCTACCAAGGGTTTAATTAGACTTTCAAATACTGAGAGGCCTGGATAGAGTGGATGAGGAGACGATGTTTCCACGAGTAGGAGAGACTAGGACCCAAAAGCACAGCCTCAGAGTGAAGGGACAACCCTTTAGAACTGGAACAAGGGGGAATTTCTTCAGCCAGAGGGTGGTTAATCTGTGGAACTCATAGCTGCAGAGGGCTGTGGAAGCCAAGTCATTGAGTGTATATAAGACAGAGTTAGGCAAATTTTTGATTGGTAAGAGGATTAAAGGTTATGGGGAGAAGGCAGGAGAATGGGTTGAGAAAACTATCAGCCATGTTTGAATGTCAGAGCAGTCTCAATGGCCTAATTCTGCTCCTGCATTTTATGGTAAAACATGCCCCCTCCAAAATCTCCCATTGACAGAAGTCCCCTACTAGAACATCAATTTGCATTTATGTGCTGCTTTTAGCTTTGTAAAATATCCTGAAGAGATCTACAGGAGAGTTATAAAGCAAATAATGCACTGAGCCCCAGATTATTGGACAGGGACCAGAATTTAGGTTTGGTAGGTTTTAAAGAGCCGCTTAAAGGAAGAGGAAAGGATGTAGAATGGCAGAGGGTTGGTGGTGCAAATTACTGCAGATGCTGGGATCTGTACTGAAAACAAAAAGTGCTGGAGATCACAGCGGGTCAGGCAGCATTCATAGAGAGAGAGCAAGCTAATGCTTCGAATATAGATGACTCTTCATCTTTCGAGGCAGTGGGAGGGAGAGTTCCTGATCTCAGGAAACTGAAAACATAATAACCAACGAGGGATTCAGAGCAGAGAATGTGGAGGAGACCAGGATTTGAGAAGTGTAGATATCTCAGCTGGTGGAGTCATATCAGGTGATTGAAGACCAGCGGGTTTTATTGAACACAACTGTGTACAAGGATGGTAAGACAAATCATCCCTAGATATTGTACAGACTGGATCCTATTGTCGCCACATTGCAGCTTGTTACCCACTTGCTCAGAGGCTATTCTTAGAGTTAAGGACAGAGTTGAGCCTTTACTCAACAGGAGGAGAATACAGATCTCAAGTGGGGAATACAAATCTTCGAGTCATGGAATGGATTTGAAATCAAGGATGGAAACGTTTGTAATTGGGCCATTGCAAGGCCAGGCCGGTGAGTGTAAGGATGGAGCAGGTAACAGTTTCAAGGGCTCTCGTGTTCTGTGGAGCAGAAATGTGGCTGACTGCATAACCCCCGTCAGCACACTACTGCCTGACTCATCCTCACATCAGGCTGGCATTAACTGAATGAAAGATGAAAAGCTAAAGAAAATTAAAATGTATTTGGGATGAGGTGGAATTGAATCTGAAAGCACCACGAGTTTTGTCATGAAACAATCCATGGACCGCGAATATGAAAATGTCACATCTCACCAAACTTAAGATTGCTTCAGAAAGTCGCCAGGCTTTACACACCAACCAAATTTAATCTTACATTGAATGTTACTTTACACAATGCTGACTTACATTGGAGATCTGACACAAGGGACAAGGCAATTTCAACGATAATGTGAAGCCTTCGGATGAGCACTGAGAACTGATCTTTTGTTTTAAATACAGAGCCATACAGCACAAGCAAGGTCCTTCAGCCCATCGAGTCTGCACCACCATATCTACACTAATCCCATTTACCAGCACAATTATATGGTCATCTTTATCTGAGTGTTAGAATCAGGCACAGGGCACAGAAGACTGCTGGGCACATTGAAACAATGGCTTTCAATAAGCCAAGTGGGTGTTTTCTTCAAGGTTACGCTGGCATTGCCGACTGGAATATCAGACGGACAAACTGTCATTACTAGAGCAGTGGGCACTTTCTAAAGATCTGAAATAATCTGCCCAGTGTAGCATTCCAAGCAACCCTCCACTGAACCGTAGCTTTCAATTGGGAGCACAAGATTAATGAGGTGTACAAAATGATCAGAGGTATAAATAGAGTAGACAGCCAAAATCTTTTTCCTAGGGTGGAGGTAACTATTACAAGGGCGCATAGTTTTAAAGTGAGTGGAGGTAGGTACAGGGGAGATGTCAGAGGTAGGCTCTTTACTCAGAGAGTGGTCGGGGCGTGGAATGCATTGCCGGAGAGGGTAGTGGAGTCGGCCTCATTAGGGGCATTTAAGCGGCTATTAGATAGACATATGGATGATAGTATAAGGTAGGGGTGGAGGTTAGATAGACCTTAGGATTAGGGTAAAAGTTCGGCATAACATCGTGGGCCGAAGGGCCTGTACTGTGCTGTATTGATTTTATTTTCTTAGAATTAGAGGGGGTCAATTTAGAACGGAAATAAGAAGACAGTTCTTCAGCCAGAGAGTGGCGGGCCTGTGGAATTCATTGCCACAGTGCGCAGTGGAGGCCGGGACGTTGAACGTCTTCAAGGCAGAGATTGATACATTCTTGATCTCGCAAGGAATCAAGGGCTACAGGGAGAGTGCGGGTTAGTGGAGTTGAAATGCCCATCAGCCATGATTAAATGGCGGAGTGGACTCGATGGGCCGAATAGCCTTACTTCCACTCCTATGTCTTATGGTCTTATGGTCTTCTATGAACCTTGAACTCATTGGAGGCTTTAAACTTGTGATGGGAGCCTGGCTGCACATTGTACAGGAGCAAAGGAACACGAGGAGGCCATTTCGGGGCCATTAGCCATTAGGGGAGGTATTGGCCTGGTGGTATTATTGCGGGACTGTTAACCTAGAGACTCACATAATGCTTTGCCGACCTGGGTTTGAATCCCACCACAGTCGGATTTGAATCCAATTTTATAAAAATCCGGAATTAAGAGTCTAATAATGACCGTGAATACATTGCCGATTTTCGGAAATAACCCACCTGGCTCACTAATGCTCTTCAGGGAAGGAAACTGCCAACCTTACCTGGTCTGACCGACATGTGATTCCAGCAATGTGGTTGACTCTTAACTGCCCTCTGGGAAATTAGGGATGGGCAATAAATGCTGGCCCAGTCAGCGATGCCCTCATCCTGCGAATGAATAAAAAAAATTGGCCAACAAGACTGTTCTGCAGTTCCATGAGACAATGGCTGATTTACAATTTATCTTCATACACCCAAAGTCTCCCATCTTCCTTATTAGCTTTGATTATCAAAGGTCTACCAGTCTTGTACTGAAACTTAACAATTCATTGATTTAAGATGAGTCAGAGCCATGGAGTCATACAGCATGAAATAGACCCTTCAATCCAACCAGTTCATGTCGAACATAAACCCAAATTGAAGAAGTGTTACCAACCCAAACGTTAACTCTGACTTTTCTTCACAGATGCTGCCAGACCTGCTGAGCTTGTCCAGCAACTTCTGTTTTTGAACCCAAACTAAACTAATCCCATCTGCCTGCTTCTAGCATATACCCTTCCAAATCTTTCCTATTCATGTGCTCACCCAAATGTATTTTCAATGTTGTAATTGTACCAACATCCACCACTTCCTCAAGAGGTTCATTTCACACATCAACCACCCTCTGTGTAAAAATTTGCCCCTATGTCTTTTTCAAATCTCTCTCCTCTCACATCAAAATTACACCCCTAGTCTTGAAATCCCCCATCCTAGAGAGAAAATAAACTTCCATTAATTCTCCCTATACCCCTCTTTATTTTATAAAATTCTATAAGTTTGCCTCTCAACATCCTACGCTCCAATGAAAATAAATACCAGCCTATCTAGCCTTTCTTTGTAACTCAAATCTTCCATACCCAGCAACATCTTGGTAAATGTCTTCTGAACCCTCTCCAGCTTAATAAACTCCTTCCTATAACTGGACAACCAGAACTGGACACAGTATTCCAGAAGAGGCCTTGCCAATGTTCTGTACAACCTCAACATGACTTCCCAACTTCTACACTCTGTATGTGATGCAAGCTTCAATGAATTTAGCATCTGAACCCCTAGATCCCTCTATTCTACTACACTATTAAAGGACCTACCATTAATTGTATAAGCCCTAACCTTCCCTGTTGTACCAAAAATGCAATACCTCGCATTTATCCAGATTGAACTCCATCTGCCATTTTTCTGCCTATTGACCCATTTGATCAAGATCCCTCTGTAATCTTAGGAAACCTTCTTCACTGTCTGCAATGGGACCTAACGGGTAACTCTTTCACATAGACGGTGGTGCGTGTATGGAATAAGCTGCCAGTGGAGGTGGGTACAGCCACAACATTTAAAAGGCATTTGGACAGTGCATGGTTAGTAAAGGTTTAGAGGGATACGAGCCAAATACAGGCAAATAGGGCTAGTTTAGTTTGGGAAACCTGGTCAGCATGGACGAGTTAGACCGAAGGATCTGTTTCCGTGCTGTATGACTCTGTGACTCTAGTTGATCAAATACCAGTTGCCATTCTTGACCAGCTCGGGAGTGAAAGGTCGTCAGGGGTAGAGACAAGAGATTTATCAGATCAGCAATGACCTGATTGAATGTGGGTGAGTCCAGAATGAGTACACACTGGTTTAAAATTATATGTTGTCATTTTAAGACAGGGATGTGGGAAACATTTTCTCTCTGAGGGTTGTCTTTGGAGCTCTCTGTTGGAAGGCAGTGGATGCCAAGCCATTACATATTTTTCTGGCAAGAGTAGGAACATTTCTGCCTGCCAAGGCAATCCAAAGTTACCGGGATAGTTGGGAATGTGGAATTCGGAGCACAAACAGAGCAGCCACACTTGCAATGCAGAATGACAGGCCTGAATGACCTACTTATTTTAATTTACTCAGGCAACATGGGCATCACTGGCTGGTCAGCATTTATTGTCTGGCCCTAGTTACCCTTTACTAAATGGCTTGCTAGGTCATTTCAGAAGGCAATTGAGAGTCAGCCACATTGCTATATGGTCTAGCAGTCAGATGTAGGCCAGATAGGGTAAGGATGGCAGATTTCCCCTCCCTGACGATATTAATAAGCCAGGTCTCTGAAGAAGGATCCCAACCTGAAATGTCAGCTTTCCTGCTCCTCTGATGCTGCCTGGCCTGCTGTGTTCATCCAGCTCCACGCTGTGTTATCTCTGTCTCCAGTATCTGTGGTTCTTGCTATCTCTTTCCCAACAATGATTTCATGGTCATTATTAGAGCCCTAATTCCAGAGATTTCTTTCCACTTTGAATTCAATTCAACCATCTGTCCCATGGCAGGATTTGAACCTGGAACATTAGCTGAGCTTTTAGGTTAATAATCTCATGATAATACCATTGGACCACTGCCTCCCCACTTCTGCTCCTAACTCATAGGTTTTTATCTTTAGCAAACTTTGTTTTAACCAGCATCTTAGTTATGGTACTCTCGATAAACGGGCAAAATATATTTACCTTAAAGACTGGAAGTTTACCTTATTATTGCAGAGATAGTAGGAACTGCCGATGCTGGAGAATCTGAGATAACAAGGTGTAGAGCTGGATGAACACAGCAGGCCAGGCAGCATCAGAGGAGCAGGAAAGCTGATGTTTCGGGTCTGGACCCTTCTTCAGAAATGGGGGAGGGAAAGGGGATTCTGGAATAAATAGGGAGGGGGGGGAGGCGCTGATGGAAGGTGGATAAAGGAGAAAATAGGTGGAGAGGAGATGGACAGGTCAAGGAGGCGGGGATGGAGCCAGTAATGGTGAGTGCAGGTGGGGAGTTGAGTTGACGGCTGGTCAATTGAGGGAAGACGGACAGGTCAAGGAGGTGAGGATGAGGCTGGTAGGTAGGAGGTGGGAGTGGGGTTTGGTCAGTGACGTGGGAGGAGCGGATAGGTGGGAGAAATGACGGACAGGTCAAGGAGATGGGAACGAGCAGGGCTGGTTTTGGGATGCGGTCGGGGTGGGGAGATTTTGAAGTTTGTGAAGTCCACATTGATACCATTGGGCTGCAGGGTTCCCAAGCAATATATGAGGTGCTGTTCCTGCAGGTTCGGGTGGCATCGTTGTGGCACTGCAGGAGGCCCAGGATGGACATATCATCCAAGGAGTGGGAGGGGGAGTTGAAGTGGTTCATGACTGGGATGTGCAGTTGTTTGTCACAAGCCGAGCGTAGATGTTCCACAAAGTGGTCTTCAAGCCTCCGAGATAACAAGGTGTTGAGCTGGATGAACACAACAGGCCAAGCAGCATCATAGGAGCAGGAAAGCTTGATGTTTCGGGCCTAGACCCTTCATCAGAAATGCTGAAGAATAAAAAACAAGAGAGGTCCTTTGCAGGTCTGGAAGAGGGAGGCTCTGAGCTGGGGTAGGCTTGATTGTAGTGCCTGGAGATGCCTGCGCATTGCTGCAAGTGTGTGTTTCAGGAGTCGCAGGGAGAAGCGCTTCTGAAGGGTCTTAATGTTCTGAATGTAGATATTGTCACGGTTGGGGCCAAATTGGGAAGGCCTGAATGTGGACTGTAGTCCATTGGGGACGATCTGGTTCCATAGGCAGGTACTAAGAAAAGTGATGTGGCTGTCGTACCTGGTTTGCTTCAGGACGTGGTCGAGCAGTTTCAAGGCCGAAGAGATTATGAGAGAGTTGCAATGGGAGGGAGATCCCCTTCAAGCCTCCGCTTGGTTTCCCCGATGTAGAGGAGGCCACATTGGGAACAGCAGATACAGTATACCATATTAGCAGATGTGCAGGTGAACATTGTGGAAAGCTTGATGTGGAAAGTCTTCTTGGGGCCTGAGATTCGTGTGAGGGGGGAGGTGGAGGGGAAGGTGTAGCACTTCCTGTGGTTGCAGGGAAAAGAGCCGGGAGTGGTGGGGCTAGTGGGGAGTGTGGAGCGGACAAGGGAGTCACGGAACTCATCCCAACCTCATCTCAAAACCAGCCCAGCTCGTCCCTACCTCCTTGAACTGTCCTTCTTTGCTCCCACCTATCGGATCCTCCCACCTCACTGACCAACACCCACCCCCACCTCCTACCTACCAGCCTCATCCCCGCCTCCTTGACCTGTCTGTCTTCCCTCAATTGACCAACCCCCATCCCAACTCCCCACCTACACTCACCTTTACTGGCTCCATCCCCGCCTCCTTGACCTGTCCGTCTCCTCTCCACCTGTCTGGTCCTTTATCCACCTTCCATCCGCCTCCCCCTCCTCTCTCTATTTATTTCGGAGTCCCCTTCCCCTCCCCCATTTCTGAAGAAGGGTCTAGGCCCGAAATGTCAGCCTTCCTGCTCCTCTGATGCAGCTGGGCCTGCTGTGTTCATCCAGCTCTGCATTCCGTTTCAATGAGAGCGTACTTTTTCCAATGGTGTGAACTCTTGATTATCCGGAATATTTGATCAGCCAGCACTCTCCTATTTGTATAGGTGCCGGATAATAAAAAGTTTGCTGTACAACAGAACAAGTTTTCAAGGGGAAGAATAAGAACAGAAGTTGTTGGAAAAGCTCAGCAGGTCTGGCAGCATCTGTGAAGTGAAAAACATCAGAGTTAACGCTTTGGATACGGTGACCCTTCCTCAGAACTTCTGTTTTTGTTCCTGATTTACAGCACCTGCAGTTTTTGCTCTCGGTTTTTATCAAGGGCAAGAATGGTCTACTCCTAATCTGTATGCACGTTCCTGTTTGTGAGAAAGAGTTCCAAATTTCTGCCACACTGTGTGATTGCAAATATTTCCCGACTTTCCTCCTGAAAGGTCAGGTTCTAATTTTTAGACTGTGACTCCTAGACTTAGATTCCCCAGCCAGCAGAAATATTTTGTCTCTATGTACACACCATCTGTTCACCTTATACTGCGTAACATTTAATCAAATCACCTCCCTTTAGCCTTCTAAATAGAGGGAGTGCAACTCTACTTTCTGAAATCTCTCCTCATAATTTAACCTTTAAATCCAGTATCGTTCTAAAAAGTTCTATGCTGCTCTCCTTCCAAGGTCCTCATGTTCTCTCAAGGCTGTGGTGACCAGATCTGCTCACATGATCCAGGTGTCGAATAGCCTAGGTGTGATTACCACATCACTTTGTTTTTAAATTTCCCTTGACATTAATAAAAGCTGCAAAATGGGTGAACGTTAAAAAATAAAATCGTGAAACGTCAACAGTTCTGCCCAGAATATTGCTACCACTGCAGCACAAACTACACTTCAAGAGGACCTCACTGTCTGTGAAGCACTTGAGGATGACCTGTGCTTGTGAAAGGTGCTATGTAAATGCAACTCTTCTTTTCATTTCGGTGCCTCATTTTGGATACGACTGAAGCCTGTTTAACATCTCCATCCTTATTATTTTCTTCTTCATTTTTAATTGGGGCTTCGAGGATGAATAATCCAGGTTATAATTTATCCCAGAGATAGTAGGAGGGAGTTGCAGTGGGAGATTTTCTGAAGAAGGCTCTAGGCCCGAAACGTCAGCCTTCCTGCTCCTCTGATGCTGCTTGGCCTGCTGTGTTCATCCAGCTCCACACCTTGTTATCTCTAATTTATCCCATGTGGCCATTCAGCCCCTTGAGTCTGTTCTGCCAGTCAGAGGCTGATCCGACAGTGGTCCCTGCCTTCACTGTCCAGTCTAGCTCCTCCATGGCTGAGACTTTTACAGTTAAAAGTAGGGCCTTGGGAAGTGTTGTAGAACGCAGACCTAGAGGTTCAGGTGCACCATTTTTTGAAACTTGCATTGCATGTTAGACAGGGTGATTAAGAGGGTGCTTAGCACGTTTGCCTTCATTGCTCAGACCTTTGAGTATTTGGAACATCACGTTGAGGTTATACAGGATGTTAGTGAGCTCTCTTCTGGAGTAGTGCGTCCATTTCTGATCTCCCTGTTATTGGCAGGGTATGATTACGCTGGAGAAGAGATTTACCAGGATGTTGCCGGGAATGGAGGGTTTGAATTATAAGGAGAGGCTGGATAGGTTGGGACTTTTTTCACTGCAGAGTAGGAAGTTGAGAAATGACCTTATAGAGGTTTAAAAAATAGTGAGGGGTATAGATAAGGTGAATAAAAAGTGTCTTTTCCCTAGGGTGGGGGAGTTCAAGACTAGGGAGCATATTTTCAAGGTGAGAGTAGAAAGATTTAAAAAAAAATATGGGGGTGATTCTTCTCCACAAAGAGTGGTTCATGTGCGGAATGAAGGGGTGGATGCTGGTATGGTTACAACGTTTAAAAGATATTTAGATAAATGCATGAATAAAAAATGTTTGGAGGGATATGGGCTAAGCGCAGGCAGGTGGGTCGAGTGTAGTTTGGGATTATGTTGGACTGGAGGGTCTGTTTCTGTGCTGAGTGACTCTATGACCCTTGGCATCGTTGTTGATCAAACGTCTGTCTGACTCAAACTTGAAAGACCCAGCCTCCACTGCTCTCTGAGAATCGGACAGACCAACAACCCTTTAAGAGAGAGGGAACAACCTCCTCACCTCCATCTTAAATGGGAGACTTGCTGTTTTAGAAACTGTGCCCCTCTCTCAGCTCCAGACTTTCCCATGAGGCAAAACATCTTCTGAACATCTGCTCTGTCAATGCCCCCCTCAGAACACCCTTCAGGTTCAGCAGCTCGAATTAGTTGTCAATGTCTAGTTTTTATTGAACATCTAATTTTTACTTAATGGCTCTTCCTTTTAGCCCGGCCACAAGAGATGAGCAATTTTCAAGAAAAAAACTCCACAGATCTTATTCTGACATCAAATCTGTATCTATGCTGAAAATTGCGAAGAGGTTGGAGTCTAAAACAAGTCCAATTTAAAGAATGTTACAAGCTTGATTCTATTTGCATATGACTGATGGCTCCATTTTGAGATTTGAAAGGTTCGATACTTAAAATGCAGATTGTCCTGGTAACTCGTACAAAGAGAAAGAAGATGCTCCGTCAAAATCAAAGAGTCTGTTTGATAATCTCAGAGGGGAAGCAGTCAGTTAGTGATCTCTGAAAGAGAGAGAGAGAGATTAATAAGTCAGCTTGAACTTTCAAGAAACAGTTGAGGTTAATTCAGCATCACAGCGACAAGAATCATTAAGTTGTACAGCATGGAAACTGACCCTTCGGTCCAACTCGTCAATGCTGACCAGCTGTCCTAAGTTAATTCAGTCCCATTTTCCAGCATTTGGCCCATATCCCTCTAAACTCTTCCTATTTATATGCTCATCCGGGTGCCTATTAAGTGTTGTAATTGTACCAGCCTCCACCACTTCCTCTGGCAGCTCATTCCATACACGCACCACCCTCTGCGTGAAAAGGTTGCCACTTAGGTCCCTTTTAAATCGTTCCCCTCTCACCTTAAACCTATGCCCTCTAGTTTTGGACTCCGCTATCCTGGGGAAAAGCCCTTGACTATTCATCCTATCCATGCTGCTCATGATTTTATAATCTTCTATTAAGTCACCCCTCAGCCTCCAAAACTCCAGGGAAAATAGCCCAGCCTTATTCAGCCCTCTCCCTGTAGCTCATACCCTCCAACCCCAGGAATAGCCTTGTAAATGTTTCCTGAACCCTTTCAAGTTTAACAACGTCTTCCCTACAGCAGGGAGACCAGAATTGAACGCAGTATTCCAAAAGCAAGATTCAAGGTAAATAAATGTTAACTTTTTATAAAAGTTAGGCTGTTTAAAGGAATTAAGTCATAATTCAGGTCAAGTGTCAGGTTCAAAATAATCAGGAATCGAATGCAAGTTGCTCACTTAAATATCGTGGTCGCTGACTGAAGTCCTGATGAAACTGTTCAAAATATCAACAATATTCAATGTACAAACACCATGTTCCATAACTGAGTACAAAGACCTCACCTGTAATTGTATCAATCACATGCCCAGTAGATGAATGATTTTGCAGAAGGACATCAAAAAGAGGATTTAGTGTATCCAACTTGGAAAAAGTGCAGCAAAAGGTTATATCAGTAAAGATACATTCAGAATTACTCAATATAGCTACTGAAGAGTGGAGTGGGACAGTTTGGCAGACAGCATCACTGAGAGGAGTGGGTGAGATGAGGACCATGTGATGGGCAGACAGCGTCACTGAGAGGAGTGGGTGAGATGAGGACCCTGTGATGGGCAGACAGCGTCACTGAGAGGAGTGGGTGAGATGAGGACCCTGTGATGGGCAGACAGCATCACTGAGAGGAGTGGGTGAGATGAGGACCATGTGATGGGCAGACAGCGTCACTGAGAGGAGTGGGTGAGATGAGGACCCTGTGATGGGCAGACAGCGTCACTGAGAGGAGTGGGTGAGATGAGGACCATGTGATGGGCAGGCAGTGTCACTGAGAGGAGTGGGTGAGATGAGGACCATGTGATGGGCAGACAGCATCACTGAGAGGAGTGGGTGAGATGAGGACCCTGTGATGGGCAGGCAGAGTCACTGAGAGGAGTGAGTGAGGTGCAGACCCTCGCAGAGAAACACACAGACTGGTGATGGACTTGAGTGGGACTCGGTGTAAAGAAGAATAAGATTTTTCTCGTTTACACTTAAGTAGGAACAAAGATAAAATAAAAGTAAGGGATCTGTATTCTATTTAATTAAAATATATCTCAGGAGCTCAGGGCCATGATTTGGAAACCCTAGACACTCCCGCTGGTCTAGATGACCATGTGTGCTGGACGTGTCTCCAACTGGGGCAACTCGGCCTCTGGGTTTTGGAGCTTGAGCAGCAGCTGGGGTCCTCACAGTGTGTTCACGAGGCTGAGAAGTTCATGCAGAGCACAATGTTTCAGGATATAGTCACTCTGCAGCTTTAGGAAGAGCAAGCAGAGAGGGATTAGGGTGACTGCCACACAGAGGAAGGGGACCAGGCAGATAGTGAGGGAATTCCCCAAGGGCATCTTGCTTGCAAACTCTTTGTCAGCCTTGGAGATGAGTGAGAGTGACGGTTCCTCTCTGGAGGATGATCAGAGACAAGACACTGTGGGTGGTCCAAGTAGCGAGGGGGATGGGACGGTGAGGGGGTGGTAGGAGCAAGTGTGGAAGGGCAACAGTGGTAGCGGGTTTGTTAGTGAGGGGAATACACAGGCTCTTTCTCAGTCGTAGGCCAGGATGGTATGTTGCCTCCTGGGTGCCAGAGGTAAGGATGTCACTGGCAGCTGCAGGGCTCTCAGATGGGGGAAGTGAGCAGCCAGAGACTGTGCTCCATGTTGGGACCAAGACACATGGGCAAAGAAGAATAAGGTCCTGAAAGCAGACTTTAGGAAGTTAGATAGGAAATTGAAAAACAAGACGTCAGAAGTAGTAATCACTGGATTGCTCCCAGTGCCATACAGAGGTGAGTATAGGAGCAGAAGGTTAGAGCAGATGAATGTGCAGCTGGAGAGATGGTGCAGGAGGGAGAGCTTTAGATTTCTGAAGCATTGGGACTGTTTCTGGTAGAGGTGGGTCCTGTACATGTTGTACTGGTTACATCTGAATATACTGGGGACCAACATCCTCATGGGAGGCTTAGCTAGTGCTGACAGTACGGATTGAAACTAGATTGGCAGGAGGACAGGTTCCTGGTAAGTAGTTTAAAACTTAGAAAGGAAGACAGAATGAATTTAGGCTAGATAAGAAAGAAATTTCTTTAAATTCACTTTTGTGTGCTGTGGGTTTCACTGGCTAGTCAGCATTTTTTGCCTATCCCTGGAATTAGTCAAGTCAGGTCTTTGTTGACTAGCATGAATACGATGGGCTGACTAGCCTCCTTCTGAATTGTAAATGTCCATGGGTCTATGACTAGACGTTGCTAGGGAACGCTGGAAGTACTGACCACAGACCCACGAGCTCCAGATTAGGGAGGAACATCAGTAGCCAAACATGTTTTGAAAATGCTTAAGGCTTGTTATTCGTCTCTACAAAGGGCTAAACTGTCATAGCTCTTGATGTTGCAAACTGAGTCCGCTGAGTCAGGACAAGCGGTGGAAGAGGTGGCATTAGATGGCATCATGGCGGGTCCTGCTACCCATCTCGAAGGACTGCATTCACAGCCTGCCTTCTGATGGGGGACACACCAACTCCTCCCTGCCTTGTCATCACTAGAACAGAAACCTGCAGCCACAATGGGGACATGGAAGACAATAGGTGATCCCTAATTTCAGCCATGCCTCCGTGCAGCTACTACTTAAGGGCAAGAGGGGCTGAAAAAGAGTTGCACAGACTCTCCATCTTATACTAGAAACAACGTTGCCTCATCGCTCTTTGAAAAGGATGATCCATTTCTGTTGAAACAGTTCTCGTCTTATGACCCCAGCTGGTGCTACTACGAGACAAGTCGGATCCCAAAACTAAATCTAACTTGATCGATCATTTGGGTTGTGTTTCGGATTGCATTGCTGTCATTCATTGAAACACTCTGAAAGAAGACCAACCAGAACAACCCAGGAAATTAAAGGCTGGTGAGCCATTCTCCAAATTATTGGAGAAGATTCTTAGGGACGAGAAAACAAAAGTTTACAACACAAAGGACAAAAACAAACAAAAATGCTTTCTACATACAGTCAGAAAGAAACACTGAGAACATCTAGCAAAGCAAAGATTTAATCTATGCCCCAAAACTATTAGCAATTCAAATCAATTAAATTATCCCTCTACAGTGAAATATTTAAATGTAACTCAGCTGAGACTTCCCAGATCTTCCCTGTGATTAATGAAGGCTTTTGATGTAAAGGCTCGCAAATCTAACAGCTTAGATGGGCAACACAGTGGCTCCATGGTTAGCACTGCTGCCTCACAGTACTAGGGATGCAGGCTTGGTTCCAGCCTCAGGTGACTGTCTATGTGGAGTTTGCAAGTTTTCCCTGTGTCTGCGTGGGTTTCCTCCCACAGTCCAAAGATGCGGATTAGCCGTGCTAAATTGTGTGTGTTCAGGGATGTGTAGATTAGGTGGTGGGATGCTCTGAGCTTGTTGGGCTGAAGGGCCTGTTTCCACACTGTAGGGATTCTATGATTTTCTCAGCTTTCTAACAACCTGCAGATTTCTAACCAAACGTTCCTGATCCAGAAGTTGCACAAATGAAACTCCCCTACTGACGCAATTGTGCTTTCCTTGAACTGTTTTATACTATTTTTCAGGAGATAGGCTATATTAAACATCAATCAATCCTCCTCTGCCCCACCCTAAAAGTTTAAATCTCCTAATATTACTTTACTGCCAGGATGTGTGGGAGAGGCAGATTCAATTGAGGCATTCAAGAGGATATTGACTGATTATTTGGATAGAAATAGTGTGCAGTGATATGGGGAAAAGGCAGGACATTGGCTGTGTGTCATGGCAATCATTTAAAGAGCTGGTGTAGACAACTGAGCAGAACAGGACTTAAACAAGAAATTAGGAGGGCTCGAAAGGGCTACAAAATGCCCCTGGCAAGAAGGATTAAGGAAATTCTCAAGGTATTTATTACATATATTAGGAGCATGAACATAACTAAGGAAAGAGCGGGTCTGGTCAAGGACAAAGGAGGGAATTTATGCGTGGAGCCAGAGAAAGTGGGTTAGCTCCTTATTGAGTCCTTTACATTGGTATTGACCAAGGCGAAGGATATGGATGATAATAACATTAGGGAGGTGTACTTTGATATTCTGGGACATCTCAATATTAAGAAGGAAGAGATGTTGGGTGTCTTAAAAAACATTAAGATGAATAAGACCCCAGGGCCTAATGGAATCTATCCCAGGAGACTGAAGGGGGCAAGGGAGAAGATAGGTGGAGCCTCGACTGAGATCTTTGTAGCCTCTTTAGCCACAGGCAAGATACCACAAGACTGGAAAATAACAATGTTGTTCCTTTGTTCAAGAAGGGCAACAGGGAGAATCCAGGAAGTTACAGGCCTGTGAGTTAGAGAAATTATTGCAGAAGATTCTTAGGGAAAGGATTTACCACATTTGGAAAGGAATGGACTTATTGGGGGTAGCCAGCAAGGCTTCCTTGTTTCACAAACTTGATAAAAGTTTTTTGAGGAAGTGACAAAGATGATTCAGAGATAAAAGGTACTGCAGATGCTGGAGAATCCGAGATAACAAGCATGGGGCTGGATGAACACAGCAGGTCAAGCAGCATCATAGGAGCAGGAAACTTGACGTTTCGGGCCTAGACCCTTCATCAGAAATGGGGGAGGGGAAGAGGGTTCTGAAATAAATAGGGAGAGAGGGGGAGGTGGATAGAGGATGGATAGAGGAGAGGATAGGTGGAGAGGAGGCAGACAAGTCAAGGAGGCGGGGATGGAACCAGTAAAGGTGAGTGTAGGTGGGGGGGTA
>JAHRHZ010000034.1:5902105-5942883 GCA_024137785.1 Ginglymostoma cirratum | reverse complement strand
GGTAGACAGTGGGAGTGGGGACGGGTAGACAGTGGGTCTCACCTGCACTTGGAGTTGGCAATAGGGCAGGGACTGTCCGGCAGCACAAGCTGTGACTAACAGTGAGTAAATATCCAATAAGCCATGCTTCATAATCTGAGTGAATCAACACTGTGGGGGCTGCAATACGTTCCCAGCATTAGGAACACATTCTACTTGGGATTTCAATTAACAGCAGCTTTAACACCAACTTCATCGAAAAGAGTTGATGCCCCAGTTTCAGTTTGAGTTTGTGAGAGCTATTGCTTTTCTGATTTCACTTTGCGAGGGAGCTGACTGGTAAAGCACATGCATTCTGCTCTTGAGTGAGTCCAATCGATTTTTAATGTGAACCGCAAAACAAGGTTCAATGTTTTCTTTTTAAAGGACTAATGTCACATGTTTCTTTTTCTTGAAACTGTGCACTGTCCTGAATCCCGCAACAAATCAACTGGAAAACACAGAGGTGCTGGTTGTTAACAGTGGCAGTGCTGAATCTGGGCTGTACACTGGATAATGCAGAGCTACCACAAGGTTCTGCAACCTGTAGGAAACCCCATTATGTGCCTCTGTGGTGCTCAGCTAAATTTCTTATTTCGGTGCTTGACATTTAGACAAGAGAGGGACCTCCTCAAGTTTGGTTACTTGTAGAAATTGCCATTCTGCCCACCTGCTACATAGAACGTAGAACAGTACAGCAGAGGAATGGGCCCTTTGGTCACCATGTTGTGCCAAACATGATACAAGAGGATATGGATCAGTTGGAGCCAACGGGCAGAAAAATGGCAGATGGAGTTTAATCCAAACAAACGCGAAGTGATGCATTTTGGAAGGTCAGGTGGAAATTACACAGCGAATGGCAGAACCCTTAGATGTATTCATATTGCTGCAAGGAAGATAGAGAAGAGAGTTGGTGCGATTTCTTTCAGATTTTAGACTGTATATTTTATTGTCAAGTACAGACGTACAGGAGTACAGTGAAAAGTGTATAATGTCGTCATACATAGCACCATCTTAGGTACAAAGCTACAAAAAAAAGCTTAAGTACAAAGTAGTAAAAGAAACGAGAGTTAAAATGTTAAGCATTACTTCACAGAGTAGAAAAATAAAGAAACAGGAAATAGTTTACATGACCGTCTTTCATAGTTTAAACTAGGAAAACAAAGGAGTAAGTTAAAAGTTCAACAGTCTCCGATGAGTCCTTCGCGTATCTGGCTCTGCTGTTTGTTCTGGGCACCATCACTGGGCATACTATCCCTGCTGTTGAAACTGTCTGGAACATGCTGCCAGAGGAGGTGGTGGAAGCAGACATAACAGCAGTATTCAATAAGCACCTGGACGAATACATGATTAGGAAGAGAATAGAGGGACACGGATCCTGTAGGTGAAGACAGTTTTAGTATGGAAGGACAAAATGGATCGGCACAGACTTGGAGGGCTGAAGGGCCTGTTCCTGTGCTGTATAGTTCTTTGTTCTTTGAACACAACACCAAATTAAACAAATCCCTTCCATCTGTCCTTGGTCCATATCTCTCTATTCCAATAAATTCCCAGTCTGCTCAATCTCTCCTCAAAAACCATTTCTCTCAATACTGGAATCAACCTAGTGAACCTCCTCTGACCCCACCCCCTGTCCAGTGTTGCTGGGATCTGTGAACATGTCCTCCCTCTGGATTTCTCAATATCCTACTTTTTCTTGTCACCCCTCAGCCTCCGATGCTCCAGGGAAAATAGCCCCAGCCTATTCAGCCTCTCCCCATAGCTCAAACCATCCAACCCTGGCAACATCCTTGTAAATCTTTTCTGAACCCTTTCAAGTTTCACAACATTGTTCCTATATCCTGGAACTCTCTTCGAAAGGGCACTGAGGGTGCCCTGATACTGCAAAGAATACTGTTGTTCAAGAAGATCATTTACCACTATCTTTTTCCTATTCAGTCAAAGGAAGTGGGTGCTGTTGCTTGGCTCAGGATTTATTGTCCATTCCTAGCTGCCCTTGAGAACATTCTGGTGAGCTTCCTTCTTGAACCACTGCAGGTAATGAGCTACAGGCAAACAATTATGTCCTTAGGGAGGGAATTCCAGGATTCTGACCAGCAACAATGAAGGGATGGTGATATATTTCCAAGTCAGGATGGTGAGTGGATTGGAGGGGAACTTGCAGTCAGTGGTGTTCCCATGTGTCTGCTGCCCTTGTCCTTCTAGATGGGAGTGGTCGTGGGTTTGGAAGGTGCTGTTCAGGGATCTTTGGTGCATCTTGTAGATCGTACACCCTGTTGCTGCTACTGAGTGTCAGTGGTGGAGGGTGTGGACGTTTGTGAATGTGGTGCCAAACAAGCGGGCTGCTTTGTCCTGGATGGTGTCAAGCTTCTTGAGTGTTGTTGGGACTGCACTCATCCAGGCAAGTGGGGAGTATTCCATCACACTCCTGACTTGTGCCTTGTGGATGATAGACAGGCTTTGAGGAGTCAGGAGGTAAGTTAATCACCGCTGGATTCATAGCCTCTGACCTGTTCTTGTAGTCACTATATTCTATGGCCAATCCAGTTCAGTTTCTGGTCAATGGTAACACCCAAGAGGTTGTGTAATTCAGTGATGGCAATGCCATTGAATGTCAAGGGGCAGTCGGTAGATTGTCTCTTATGAGGGATGGTCATTGACTGGCATTTGAATGGTGCGAATGTTGCTTGCCACATTTCACAAGATCATAGAATTACAGAATTATTATAGTTCAGAAGTGGGCCATTACCTACCTACTATTATCTCCTGCCTTTTCTGTTTCCTTGAACGTCTTTGCTGTCTTAGAATCTTACTTACTTAGAATGCCTACAGTGTGTAAACAGGCCATTCGGCCCAATTCGTCTACACCAACATCGGAACAGCTTCCCACCCAGGCACATCCCCGAACCCTATACCTGTAGCCCTACATTTCCCATGGCTAACGCAACAAATTTGCACATCCCTGAACACAATGGGCATTTTAGCACGGCCAATCCAACTAACTTACACATCTTTGGACTGTAGGAGGAAACCAGAGTATCTGGTGGAAACATGCAAACATGCAAACTCCACACAGACAGTCGCCCGAGGGTGGAATTGAACCAGAGTCCCTGGTGCAGTGTGAGTCACCGTGCTGCCAAAAGCTCGAATTTCCTCTTCGATGCCTCACTTGAATCTGCATCTGGCCTATCTCCAGGCAACACATGACTGAATTTTGGATATTGTCCAGATTATGCCGCATTTGAATACGGACTGCTTCAGTATCTGAGGAGTTGTGAATGATGATGAACATTGTGCGATCATCAGTGAACATCCCAAATTCTGACATTACGACGGGGGGAAGGTCATTGATGAAGCAGCTGAAGATGGTTAGGCCGAGGTCAGTACCCAGAGGAACTCCAGCAGAGACATCCTGGGGCTGAGATAACTGACTTCCAATAGCTGCAGCCATCTTCCTAAGTACCAGGTATGATGCCAACCACCAGAGAGATTTCCCCCTTGATTCCCATTGATTCCAGTTTTGCTCGGGCTCTTTGATGCTGCACCCGGTCAAATGAGGCCTTGATGTCAAGAGCTGTGACTCTCATTTCACCTTTTCAGGGCAATTTAGTATGGACAATAAATGCTGGATGCAGTTAGGTTAATGAGAGGGTCAATATGTAAAGATTCTGAACTCAATGCCCTGGGTCTCACTGGTGAGATGTGCCATTAAAGAAATTGCTGAGCTTCGCTCAGTCTTGCTAAGGAGATTTCTCTGGGCCCACTGGTGACCCTAGGATGTCCCAAGATCACTGTTGAGTGGGTAGTAATGTGTAGCTACCTGTACAAAAAGCTCCTTACAGACCTAAACAACTCTTGGCATCTGAGATAAAAGGTACTGCAGATGCTGGAGAATCCAAGATAACAAGTTGTGGGGCTGGATGAACACAGCAGGCCAAGCAGCATCATAGGAGCAGGAAAGCTTGACGTTTCAGGCCTACACCCTTCATCAGAAATGGGGGAGGGGAAGAGGGTTCTGAAATAAATAGGGAGAGAGGGGGAGGCGGATAGAAGATGGATAGAGGAGAGGATAGGTGGAGAGGAGGCAGACAAGTCAAAGAGACGAGGATGGAGCCAGTAAAGGTGAGTGTAGGTGGGGAGGTAGGGAGGAGATAGGTCAGTCCAGGGAGGACAGACAGGTCAAGGGGGCGGGATGATGTTAGTAGATCGGAGATGGGGGTGGGGCTTGAGGTGAGAGGAAAAACAGGTTAGGGAGGTGGAGATGAGCTGGGCTGGTTTTGGGATGCGGTTGGGGGAGGGGAGATTTTGAAGCTTGTGAAATCCACATTGATACCATTGGGCTGCAGGGTTCCCAGGCTGAATATGATTTGCTGTTCCTGCAGCCTTCGGGTGGCATCACTGTGGCATTGCAGGAGGCCCAGGATGGACATGTCGTCTGAGGAATGGGAGGGGGAGTTGAAATGGTTCGCGACTGGGAGGTGCAGTTGTTTGTTGCAAACTGAGCGCAGGTGTTCTGCAAAGCGGTCCCCAAGCCTCCGCTTGGTTTCCCCGATGTAGAGGAAGCCACAACGGGTACAGCGGATGCAGTATACCACATTGGCAGATGTGCAGGTGAACATCTGCCTGATGTGGAATGTCTTCTTGGGGCCTGGGATTGGGGTGAGGGAGGAGGTGTGGGGGCAGGTGTAGCACTTCCTGCGGTTGCAGGGAAAAGTGCCGGTTGTGGTGGGGCTGGAGGGGAGTGTGGAGCGGACAAGGGAGTCGCGGAGGGAGTGGTCCCTCCGGAAGGCAGATAAGGGTGGGGAGGGAAAAATGTCTTTGGTGGTGGGGTCTGATGGCAGATGGCGGAAGTGTCGGAGGATGATGCGTTGGATCTGGAGGTTGGTGGGGTGGTACGTGAGGACGAGGAGGATTCTTTTTTGGTTATTGTTACGGGGACGGGGCATGAGGGATGAGTTCCGGGAAAAGCGGGAGACACTGTGGAGGGCGTTCTCGACCACTGTGGGGGGGAAGTTGCGGTCCTTGAAGAATGAGGACATCTGAGATGTACGGGAGTGGAATGCCTCATCCTGGGAGCAGATGCGGCGGAGGCGAAGGAATTGGGAATAGGGGATGGCATTTTTGCAGGAAGGTGGGTGGGAGGAGGTGTATTCCAGGTAGCTGTGGGAGTCAGTGGGCTTGAAATGGACATCTGTTTCTAGGTGGTTACCCGAGATGGAGACAGAGAGGTCCAGGAAGGAGAGAGAAGTGTTGGAGATGGTCCAGCTGAACTTCAGGTTGGGGTGGAAGGTGTTGGTGAAGTGGATGAACTGTTCAAGCTCCTCGTGGGAGCACGAGGTGGCGCCGATGCAGTCATCAATGTAACGGAGGAAGAGGTGGGGTTTAGGGCCAGTGTAGGTGCGGAAGAGGGATTGTTCCACGTAACCTACAAAGAAGCAGGCATAGCTTGGGCCCATGCGGGTACACATGGCCACCCCCTTTGTCTGTAGGAAGTGGGAGGATTTGAAAGAGAAGTTGTTGAGGGTGAGGACAAGTTTGGCTAAGCGGATGAGGGTGTCGGTGGAGGGGGATTGGTCAGATCTGCAGGACAGTTTTGCCATCTGCAATCAGACCCCACCACCAAAGACATTTTTCCCTCCCCACCCTTATCTGCCTTCCGGAGGGACCACTCTCTCCGTGACTCCCTTGTCCGCTCCACACTCCCCTCCAGCCCCACCACACCCAGCACTTTTCCCTGCAACCGCAGGAAGTGCTACACCTGCCCCCACACCTCCTCCCTCACCCCAATCCCAGGCCCCAAGAAGACTTTCCACATCAGGCAGATGTTCACCTGCACATCTGCCAATGTGGTATACTGCATCCGCTGTACCCATTGTGGCTTCCTCTACATCGGGGAAACCAAGTGGAGGCTAGGGGACCGCTTTGCAGAACACCTGCGCTCAGTTTGCAACAAACAACTGTAGCTCCCAGTCGCGAACCATTTCAACTCCCCCTCCCATTCCTCAGACGACATGTCCATCCTGGGCCTCCTGCAATGCCACAGTGATGCCACCCGAAGGCTACAGGAACAGCAAATCATATTCAGCCTGGGAACCCTGCAGCCCAATGGTATCAATGTGGATTTCACAAGCTTCAAAATATCCCCTCCCCCAACCGCATCCCAAAACCAGCCCAGCTCATCTCCACCTCCCTAACCTGTTTTTCCTCTCACCTATCCCCTCCTCCCACCTCAAGCCCCACCCCCATCTCCTATCTACTAACATCATCCCGCCCCCTTGACCTGTCCGTCCTCCCTGGACTGACCTATCTTCTCCCTACCCCCCTACCTACACTCACCTTTACTGGCTCCATCCCCGCCTCTTCGACTTGTCTGCCTCCTCTCCACCTATCCTCTCCTCTATCCATCCTCTATCCGCCTCCCCCTCTCTCCCTATTCATTTCAGAACCCTCTTCCCCTCCCCCATTTCTGATGAAGGGTGTAGGCCCGAAACGTCAAGCTTTCCTGCTCCTATGATGATGCTTGGCCTACTCTTGGCATCTCCCCATCCCATTGCTAATCGACCATCCCTGGGGTTGTCACAAGCCCCCTGTGAGCCGATGAGGGGATCATTGCTGTCAGAATATGGCTGAGCAGCTATTTTTTTGAGTTTTTCTTTCTGTGACGAGAATGAAGCGGGGCTGAAGGGATTGTGTGGGGGTGACTGTTGACAAGCCGCTGAGGAACAATGGGGGAGCATGAACTAGGCAGAAAGGAGCAGCAGAGCAGATCGATCAGGCGGGATTTAAATGAGTCAGGAAAGCCGTCTTAAAACTTTCTCTAGTCCGAATCTGACTGCTCTTGCTAGCTACCTCTGTCAAAATCATTCCAAAATGGCTGACTCTCTCTCCTTCCTCACCACCTGCTGCTGTTCTGGCCTCACAACCCCTCTCCTCATTCGACACCATTCCTTAGCCAATGGCTCCCCAAAGGGGAGCTGAGGAGCCATTAGCAGCTTCACAGTCTCTGGGAGCTCATTCAGATTCAGATTCAGATTTAGATTTAGATTTATTGCCACATGTATAGAAAAATAGTGTTTATTCGCGTGTTATACACAAAGTGTCGTCACGCTCTGGCGCCATCTTGAAACATTGAATATAATGTAAGAGTTTACTGAAATAGAGTTCATCTTTCTCTCTTCTTCTTCTTCAGCCATGATCTTATTAAATGGCGGGGCAGGCTCGAGGGGCCAGATGGCCTACTCCTGCTCCTAGTTCTTATGTTCTTATGTTCCTCCTCTGCTGCTCTCCCAGTCACTGCTTGACATTGACCAGGGTCTCTGTACCAGGCTCCGGGGCTTCCATAACAGGCTTCAGGACCTCTGTAATAGGTCCTGGGGCCCCAGTTATGGGGCTCCGCCACTGTCACAATAGCATGACCCTAAGCCAATCTTAATCCCTGACCCTATCTCTATCGTTACCCCTATCCCTGACTCTGAATCTAACCCGAACCCTAATCCAAAACCAACCCTAATCCCTGCCCTATCCCTATCCCTGACACTGATCCAAACCCCAACCCTAACCCTGACTGTAACCCTAAGCTTGACTCTATCCCTAAACCTAACCCTAACCCCAACCCTAAAACAAACACTGACCCTAAACCCAGCCTTAACCCTAAACCCAACCCTAACCCATGCCTCAGCTGGAACAGTTAGATCAGGAGAAAAGTGACCACATGTAAGGTCAAAAGTGCCGTTTATTAGAAAAAGAACCAAAAAGAACAGCGCTTTGCCACTAGTGCTGCCAAAGTACACTCAATATGTTTTCTGCTTCCTCTCCTTGCTGCTATATCTCAGGTCAGCATCAGAGGCGGAGGGAGACTGTTGGCAGTAAAGCCCCTGGCCATGGAGGCTTTGGTCAGATGACCCTGGACCACCTGTGTCTGAATGGTGCAGACCTAGCAAGGGTCTTCTTGCCAGATGGAAGTTGACACTTCTCGGCCTGGTTAGGGTCGGGGTCAGGGTTAGGGCTAGGGTTAGGATTATGGTCTCAACACCCTTTTCTCCAACGTCTTCACAACACATCCTTGACTGGGCACGGCAGATTCAGAATGCCAGTGCTCATCCGGGGGCATAGTGGCCTTTTGAAGTTGCTGCGTACACAAGGGATGGTAACTATCCGGTGAGTGATGAGTTGTGCCAGTAATGGCATGTGATAAGGTAGGGCTGAGGGCGGATGTGAGATGCCATAGGCGGCGATAGGTAGTTAATGAGGTGAGTTTGGTAAGATGCAGTGAGAAATTTCACTGAGTTTCACAGCAGGAATCCCTCTAAAAATCTCAGCATAACTCTCACTTAGCCAAAATTTGTAAGATTCAGTTCTGAGTGCGGCTACTAAACAGGTGCGAGTGAGGATGAATGGAGGATCAAAGAGACTTAGGAGGTCCATGAGAGAAATCACAAAAAGCTCATGCATGGATACAAAGATTAATTTTTTTTAGAAAAGCTTAATAAATTACCTGAAAGGGTGTTGGAATACAAAGGGATGGAAGTTAATTTACAAAATCCTGGATTAGTCCGACATCTGGTGTAATGCACTTAGAAAGGTGCCTCAGAAAGAGCAGTACAGGCTTAAGCGAATGACAGCAGAGCTAAAGGGCTTAACTGGATGAGGGCAGGTTTCATAGATTAGACTTGTACTTCCTTGAGGATCAGTAATTGAAGAGAAAACCTAATGAAGGTGGATAAAATGATTACAGGATTTTAACAGGGTGCGTCGAAAGAAATTACTTCCTCTGCTAGGGTGAGCCCAGAAGAAGGCAATGTCACCTTAAAATTAGAGCTAGACATTTCAGAGGAGATGGCAGGAAGCAGGAAGAGAGTTGAAATCAACAAACCCTCTCTCCCATCGTCCACCCCATTCCATCCCATTAACACAAGGGCCAATTGATAATTCCAAATATCAAAGCTAAGTCTAATCAATTTTAGGGTGTCCTCTGTATTAAGGCATACTGTGATGAGGCATAAATGGAGTTCAGATACAGATTAAAGAGGAAAATTTGGCTGGAAACCTCAAATGGCCTCCACTGGCAAACGTTTGTTATTCCTTCATAGGATGTGGGTATCCCTGGCAAGGCCAACACTTATTGCCCGTCCTTTGAGGTGAATGGCTTGTGAGGGCCATTTCAGAGACTGGCACAAAGAGTCAGCCCCATTGCTGTGGGCTGGGAGTCACATCCAGGCCAGATCAGGTAAGGAAACAGATTTTCTACCCATGGGAAACAGATGGGTTTTTACAGCACGCAACAAAAATAACAGACCACCTTTCAATTCCAGATTTTATTAATTCAATTTACAGAATTGCAGAATTGTTAAACAGTGCAAACAGAGACCATTTGGCCCATTGGTTGTATTATCTGGAGCCAATGTCCTGCCTTTTCCCCCCATTTCTCTGCACACTGTTTCTACCCAAATAATCATCCAATGTCTCTTGAATGTTTCAACTGAATCTGCCTCCAAAACATTTCCAGGCAATGCATTCCAGACCCTAACTACTTGCTGTGTGAAAATGGTTTTCTCATATCACCCTTGCTTCGTTTGACATTGCTTTAAATCTGCGCCCTCTTGTATGAGTAGGAACAGCTTCTCCCTATCGACTGTATCCAGCCTGCTCATGGTTTGGAAAACCTCGATCAGATCTCCTCCGTGTTCTCTCTGCCTCAACATCTTCAACTTTTCCTCAGAAATGAAATTTCTCATTCCTAGATCCGTTCTGGTAAATCTCTTCTTCACTTTCTCCAATGTATTCACATCTTTCTTATAATGTGGCACCCATAACTGTACACAATACTCCAGCTGAGATCTTCCACAAATGTCTTTTTCATGTTCAACATCACCTCCCTGTTTTTATACTCTATGCTCCTATTACTAGTGGGGGAGTCCAAAACTAGAGGTTTTAGTTTAAGGTGAGAGGGGAAAGATTTAAAAGGGACCTAAGGGGCAACGTTTTCATACAGAGGGTGGTGCATGTGTGGAATGAGCTGCCGGAGGACGTGGTGGAGGCTGGTACAATTACAACATTTAAAAGGCATCTGGATAGGTATGTGAGTAGACAAGCATGGGGCTGGATGAACACAGCAGGTCAAGCAGCATCATAGGAGCAGGAAAACTTGACGTTTCGGGCCTAAACCCTTCATCAGAAATCCCAGCCAGGACGACTGAAGAGGGCACGGGAGCGGCCATTCCCTGGCTCTTTAGGCCACACCTAGCTGAGCCCACTTGTAAAGGGCATAGGAACTTGAAATATATGGCACCTATCAGAACCCCAGGATGTCCCATGTGCTTTACATCCAATGTCATCAGTGCTGCAATATGGAAATCACAGCAGCCTATTTGTGCACAGCAAGCTCCCACACACAACCATGTGATCAAGGCAACCTGCATCATTTTCTGATGAAGGGTCTAGGCCCGAAACGTCAAGTTTTCCTGCTTCTATGATGCTGCTTGGCCTGCTGTGTTCATCCAGCCCCACGCTTGTTATCTCGGATTCTCCAGCATCTGCAGTACCTTTTATCTCAGGTATCTGAGTAGGAAGGGTTTAGAGGGATATGGGCCAAATGCTGGCAAATGGGACTAAATTAATTCATGGTATCTGGTCAGCATGGACGAGTTGGACCAAAGGGTCTGTTTCCATGCTGCACATCTCTGTGACTCTGTGACTCTACTGGAGCTGAGGACTCTGAATGCTTTATTAATTGCTCTTCCCGCCTGTCTTGCCACCGTCAATGAAATTAAACTAAATTCCACCAGCTGCAATTTGAACCCATGTACCCAGAGCAAGCAATTGCCAATTCCCTAGCATTCCCACTATGCCGCCCTTTTCCCTCAATCTCCCAATTTTCTGCAGGTAGCACTCAGTATGAATGAAAGGCTAGGATTGAAGAGTGAAGACACATTCCCCTCCTTTGTGTTGGGAAAATCCTGATGCTTTTCTCTTCCTTCTCCTTGGGTTTCCTTCTTTCTCCCTCTTGAGTGATCCTCTGCCTCAGGCAGGTCCATCCCAGATCTACAATCCAGAGTGCCCTGACTTCGCTACAGTGGGAATTTCTCTTGGTTTCACTCTAGTGCAGCATTTAGGGACAGCTGTCCTGGCTGCTATATATTCCTCCATCAATCAGAGAGCTGGTGACAGTGACATAGTGGCAAAGTTGCAGGGTGCACAAGTTAATACCCTGGAGACATAGGTTCAATTCCCACCAAAGCAGGTAGTGGATTTTGAATTTAATAAAATCTGGAATTAAATCCTAGTCTAATGGCAACTGTAAAACTTTCGTAAAAACCCATCAGGTTCCCTTCAGGGAAAGAAATCTGCTGCCCTTACCTGGTCTGGCCTACATGTGAATCCAGACCCACAGCAAAGTGGCTGACTCTTAAGTGACACAGCAAGCTACTTCAAGGGCTATTATGGATGGGCAACACCCATATGCCATACAAGAATGAAAGGAAGCAGGTTGCCTTGATCACATGGTTGTGTGTGGGAGCTTGCTGTGCACAAATAGGCTGCTGTGATTTCCATATTGCAGCACTGATGACATTGGATGTAAAGCACATGGGACATCCTGGGGTTCTGATAGGTGCCATATATTTCAAGTTCCTATGCCCTTTACAAGTGGGCTCAGCTAGGTGTGGCCTAAAGAGCCAGGGAATGGCCGCTCCCGTGCCCTCTTCAGTCGTCCTGGCTGGGATTTCTGATCCACAGACATCAGACAAGGCCAACATCATGATGCATCTGTGACCTCTGAGTTTTGGTTGAAGAGCCACACCAACTGTATGTCCTCAGCCAGTGGGATTCCCCTCTGCACTACACAAGGCAGGCACATGACACTGGAGAGTTCTCAATGGAGAGGTCCAGGAACGATAGCATGGATGAGGGGTTTCCCCGTTACATGCAGAGACCAGAGAACTTGACCATGTGCCTCTCAAAGCAGAGATTTTAGGTAGAGATTCAAAAGAGAGTGAAGGGTTTGGAGAGGGTAAATAACTCAGCATCTGTGGAAGCCGAAGCAGAGTTAATGTTTGCTCATTTCTTGTCTTGAACAAGAATATATGGGACTCATAACATTAACTCTGTTCCTCTTTCCACAGAGCCTGCCAGACCTAAATTACTAACTCTCTCAAAATCCTGAATTTACACCTCTTTTGAATCTCCGTTAAAACATCTCAGCTCTGAGGGGTGAACAGAGTTAATGTTTGCTAGTTTCTTGTCTTGAAGAAGAGTTACACGGAACCCGAAACTTTAACTCTGTTTCTCTCTCCACAGGATGTGCCAGACCTGCTGAGTTTATCCAGCACTCTCTGTTTTGAATTCAAACTTCTAGCATCCACAGTACCATACTTTGGAGGAGATGGAGATGATGCTGTGGTACAGAGTGAGTTTAAATGCATTAATCAAAAGGGGGTTAGGAGTAGATTCATTAGGGTCCTTTACATGGAAATCGGATCAATTCTTAAGTAGGAAGATTTTTAGACCTCTGTGTAAATAACTGGGTAGACTGAAACTAATCGATGGGTTCTGCACTGACACAGTGGGTCAAGAAACCTCCTCCGTTTCTGTGTGATTCTCAGTTCCATCCTTTGATTCTGCAACTGTGTTTCTTTTTAAGTAGCTGTCTCTCAGTTTTAATTGTTCCTGGCAGGAGTGAAGAACTGAAAATCTATAACATGTGTTCTACTTGCGTGCAATGAGAACAGAAAGGATTTGCAGCTAACAGAGATGTATGGTGTACAGGCCTTGGTTAGCTCAGATGGCTGGTTTGCGATGCTGAGTCACACTAGCAGCGTGGGTTCAACGCCTACACCACGACCAACTCTCCATCTCAACCTCTCCCCTCAGCTGAGGCATTCTGCCCCTCAGGTTAAACTATTGCTTCTCTCCGGGGCAACAGCAGCCCTGTAGTGAGGAATGATGACAAGCACAATCTGACCCACTCAATGCAGGTGGATGCTAAACCCACTTCAATGAGGGCCAACATTTCCGTGGCAGTAGTATGTACTATCTACAAGATGCCCTGCGGAAATTCTCTGCCTTAGACAGCACCTTCCAAACCCATGACCTCTACCATCTAGAAGAACAAGGGCAGCAGATACACAAAAACACTACCACTTCCAAGCCACTCACCATCCTGACCTGGAAATATGTTGCTGCTTTTTCAGTGTCGCTGGGTCAAAATCCTGGAAGTCTCTCCCAAATGGCATTGGGGGTCTAGCTACAGCATATGGACTGCAGCAGTCTAAAAAGGCAACTGACCACCATGTTCTCCAAGGTAATCAGCAATGGGCAATAAATGCTGAGGAAGCCAACAATGCCCATATCCCATAAGCAAACGTTTTTAAAAAGCCAGGACCAGGCCTTTTAAAGATTGAACACCCAGCATTAACTACTGCTTTTGGCCATTTTACCTTTTTTAAGTTCTCTATTCCCATCAGATACTCAATACAGACTAGTGGTGTGAAAATAAATACGATGATGAAGAATAGGGCAAGGACTCACTGTGGATTTTACATACGTCCCAAGTTAATATTCTGGAGCAACTTACCTCTACAACATGACAGACTATTTAACAAAACATCCTCGTCTCAAAATACTTATCCTTCTGGGGTTGAGATTATTGTTTACATTCTGAAGCTCATTTTGCTTTGACAACTGAAAATTCATTGAAAACTTGCAGCTGCCTGGGCCCTAAGCTCTGGAATTCTAACTCTAATTCTCTCTGCCTCCCCTGCTTCCTGCTTAAAATCCATTGCTTTCACCAGCTTTTGGTCGTCTTTATCCTTCCTCACCGCTGAACTTTATTTGACAATTTATTTCTACAAAGCACCTCAGGATTTGTCGCTACATTGCAAACGCTATATCAATGCATTTTGCTGTTGTTGTTTGAGCCTGGCTATCAGGGTGCAAGGCCAAGGAGAATAGAAATACATGTTCGAAATACAAGCATCCTGAAACTGGCAATGGCACAGAAAGAAAATACTGCCTCCATTCTCTCACTGAGAAGTTATTGATAGCCAGTCCATGTCACATCAATCAATGGTGCAAGGCCCCTGGAGGAGATTGATGTCACTCAAGGGGCTTTCATTTCATTTTTCATGAAAAACATTCTGTCTTTACCAAAATAGTCCAATCAATACAAGTTTTCAGAGGAGCTAACGGGAATAGCTGCCTCGTCATTATTCCATCCTGGCCAGCACGTTAACATTCCAAGTCTGTTCCGGTGGTATCCTTTCAGTTCAGCCCCTGAGAATCATTAACTCCTTATTCCTCCAGAGCACTTGGAAGCCCGGAATGTGAAGTTCCCCTTTTCTGCTTTTTTGTGAGCCAGCTCTGTGTTGTCGCCATCAAAATCGTAAACCCATTTAGGTGCCGAGATGTGTGGTTCGCCAAATAAAACCCGAAAGAGCTGCAGATGATGGAAATCAGAAACAAAAGCAGAAATTGCTGGAAAAGGCAGGTCTGGCAGCATCAGTGGAGAGAAATAAGAGTTAACGTTTCGGGACCAGTGACCCTTCCGCAGAACAGTTCTGATTTTGCCCGGAAGGTTCTGAGGAAGGGGCACTGGACTCGAAATGTTAAGTCCCTGATTTCTCTCCACAGATGATGCCAGTCCTGCTCAGCTTTTCCAGCAATTTCTGTTTTTGTGTGTGGTTCACCAACCTCACTCATCCCCCTCCCCCCACCCCACGTATTGGAACACAGGGGTCTCAAACTTACCTTCATCTGCTTTGAACTAAAATGAAAGAACTGCATTTCTCCAATGAAATTAACAAGTTCAGGTTATCCCTAAACTCTTCACAGTCTTTTTGAAATGTAGTCACCCATCGCAATGTAAGAAACGCGGATATCAATTTGTTGCACAGCAAGACCCCACACACAGCAGTTTGAAAATGACCAGATAAGTTGTAATGATGAAGTTGGCTGTATATCAGGGCGTTTCTTCCTGGTGATAGTACCATGGAGTCTTTTCTGCCTACCTTAGCTAGCAAGGATCACCTCATGCTAACAGCTGATCAGGACTCCCTCGGAGTTACACTGAGGTCCCTACTATATTTTTGTGCTCAAGATTCTGGTATAGCACTTGTAATGGAGCTTTTAACATTTTGGATAGGCAGTGGCACAGTGAAGAAGTCACTTGCTCCTAAGCCCTCAGGCTAATGGTCTGTGGACATGGGTTCAAATCCCATGTGGATGGAAATTTGAGCTCAATCCAAAACCTAGACTTAAAAGGCCAACTTAATTATTACTATGTAAATATGGTTGTTCAAAACCCATTTGGGTCATTTATGCCCTTTAGGGGGAAAAAAACTGCCATCCTTACCTGGTCTGGCCTACATGTGACTCCAGACTCACAGCAATGTGGTTGACTCTTGACTGCCCCCTGGGTAATTGTAGATAGGCAATAAACGCTGGCCTAGCTAGCAACACCCCCATCCGTGAATGAATGCCTTTTAAAATACCAACACAAACTTACACCCCTCGCTCCTCAGAGACAGTAACAAGTGTCAATATATAGGTGGCCCTTGGTTCTGAAACCTTAGCTCCAGATTCCTTCACAAGGGGAAACTTGCCAGGAAGGCAACGGCCGAGTTGTATTATTACTAGACTATTGATCCAGAAACTCAACTACTGTTCTGGAACAATGGCAGAAGGTGGGTTTTGAATTCAATAAAGAATCTGGAATTAAGGGTCTAATGATGACTATGAGTCCATTGCCGCTTGTCAAAAGGACACATCTGGTTCACTGAGATAGTAGGATCTGCCGATGCTGGAGAATCTCAGGCAATAAGGTGTAGAGCTAGATGAACACAGCAGGCCGAGCAGCATCAGAGGAGCAGGAAGGCTGACAATTCAGGCCTAGACCCTTCTTCAGAAATGGGGGAGGGGAAGGGGATTCTGAAATAAATAGGGAGAGAGTGGGAAGCAGATAGAAGATGGATAGAGGAGAAGATAGGTGGAGAGGAGACAGACAGGTCAAAGAGGCGGGGATGGAGCCAGTAAAGGTGAGCGTAGGTGGGGAGTTAGGGAGGGGATAGGTTGGTCCAGAGAAGATGGACAGGTCAAGAAGGTGGGATGAGGCTAGAAGGTAGGAGATGGGGGTGGGCCTTGGGTTGGGAGGAGTGGATAGGTGGGAGGACAGGTTAGGGAGGTGGGTACAAGCTGGGCTGGTTTTGGGATGTGGTTGGGGGAGGGGAGATTTTGAAGCTTGTGAAGTCCACATTGATACCATTGGGCTGCAGTGTTTCCAAGCGAAATACGAGATGCTGTTCCTGCAACCTTCGGGTGACATCATTGTGGCACTGCTGGAGGCTCAGGATGGACATGTCGTCCAAGGAGTGGGAGGGGGAGTTGAAATGGCTCACGACTGGGAGGTGCAGTTGTTTGGTGCGAACCAAGTGTAGGCGTTCCACAAAGCGGTCCCCAAGCCTCCGCTTGGTTTCCCCGATGTAGAGGAGGCCGCAACAGGAACAGCGAATACAGTATACCACATTGGCAGATGCGCAGGTGAACATCTGTTTAATGTGGAAGGTTTTCTTAGGGCTAGGGATGGGGGTGAGAGGGGAGGTGTATGGGCAGGTGTAGCACTTCCTGCAGTTGCAGGGAAAAGTGCCGGGGGTGGTGGGGCTGGTGGGGAGTGTGGAGCGGACAAGGGAGTCACAGAGAAAGTGGTCCCTCCGGAAGGCAGATAAGGGTGGGGAGAGAAAAATGTCTTTGGTGGTGGGGCCAGATTGCAGATGACGGAACTGTCGGAGGATGATGCATTGGATCCGGAGATTGGTGGGGTGGTAGGTGAGGACGAGGGGGATTCTGTTTTGGTTATTATTGCAGGGAGGGGGTGTGAGGGATGTGTTACGGGAAATGCAAGAGACACGGTCGAGGGCGTTTGCGACCACTGTGGAGGGGAAGTTGCGGTCCTTGAGAAACAAGGACATCTGGGATGTCCGGTAGTGGAATGCCTCATCATGGGAGCAGATGCGGCAGAGGTGAAGGAATTGGGAATAGGGGATGGTCTTTTTGCAGGAAGATGGGTGAGAGGAGGTGTTCTCTAGGTAGCTGTGGGAGTCGGTAGGTTTGAAATGGATATCGGTTTCCAGGTGGTTGCCAGAGATGGAAATAGAGAGGTCCAGGAAGGGGAGACAGGTATCGGAGATGGTCCAGGTGAACTTAAGGTTGGGATGGAAGGTGTCAGTGAAGTGGATGAACTGTTTGAGCTCCTTGGCTCCCACAGCTACCTAGAGTACACCTCCTCTCACCCACGTTACTGCAAAAATGCCATCCCCTATTCCCAATTCCTTCGCCTCTACCGCATCTGCTCCCGAGATGAGGCATTCCACTCCCGGACATCCCAGATGTCCTTGTTTTTCAAGAACTGCAACTTGCCCTCCACAGTGGTCGAAAACGCCCTCGACCATGTCTCTCGCATTTCCCGCAACTCATCCCTCACACCCCCTCCCCGCAATAACAACCAAAACAGAATCCCCCTTGTCCTCACGTACCACCCCACCAACATCCGGATCCAACACATCATCCTCTGACAGTTTCGCCATCTGCAATCCCACTACCAAAGACATTTTTCCCTCCCCACCCTTATCTGCTTTCCGGAGGGATCACTGTCTCCGTGACTCCCTTGTCCACTCCACACTCCCCTCCAGCCCCACCACACCCGGCACTTTTCCCTGCAACCGCAGGAAGTGTTACACCTGCCCCTACACCTCCTCCCTCACCCCCATCCCAGGCCCTAAGAAGACTTTCCACATCAAACGGATGTTCACCTGCACATCTGCTAATGTGGTATACTGCATCCGCTGTACCCGTTGTGGCCTCCTCTGCATTGGGGAAACCAAGCGGAGGCTTGGGGACCGCTTTGTGGAACACCTACACTTGGTTCGCACCAAACAACTGCACCTCCCAGTCGTGAGCCATTTCAACTCCCCCTCCCACTCCTTGGATGACATGTCAATCCTGAGCCTCCAGCAGTGCCACAATGATGCCACCCGAAGGCTGCAGGAACAGCATCTCATTTTTCGCTTGGGAACCCTGCAGCCCAATGGTATCAATATGGACTTCACAAGCTTCAAAATCTACCCTCCCCCGACCGCATCCCAAAACCAGCCCTTCTTGTACCCACCTCCTTAACCTATCCTTCCTCCCACCTATCCCCTCCTCCCACCTCAGACCCCAACCCCACTTCTCCTACCTTCTAGCCTCATCCCACCTTCTTGACCTGTCCATCCTCTCTGGACCAACCTATCCCCTCCCTAACTCCTCACCTACAGTCACCTTTACTGGCTCCAAACCCACCTCATAGAACATAGAACAGTACAGCACAGAACAGGCCATTCAGCCCACGACGTTGTGCCGAACGTTCACCCTTAATCTAAGGTCTATCTAACCTCCACCCCTACCTTATACTATCATCCATATACCTGTCTAATAGCTGCTTAAATGCCCCTAATGAGGGCGACTCTTGACCTGTCTGTCTCCTCTCCACCTATCTTCGCCTCTATCCATCTTCTATCCACCTCCCCCCTCTCCCTATTTCTTTTAGAATCCCCTTCCACTCCCCCATTTCTGAAGAAGTGTCTAGACCCGAAATGTCAGCTTTCCTGCTCCTCTGATGCTGCTTGGCCTGCTGTGTTCATCCAGCTCTGCATCTGGTTCACTAATGTCCTTTAGAGAAGGAAACTGCCATCCTTACCTGGTCTGGCCTACATATGACTCAAGATCCACAGCAATGTGGTTGACCCTTAACTGCCCTCTGGACAATTAGGGATGGGCAATAACTGCTGGCCTGGCCAGTGATGTTCACGCCCTGGGAATTGAGGATTTCAAAAAAGCAGAGGCAATCACAGAGCCCACACTGACAGAGATTCCCATCGTCCTTCTTCCATCTGTTTATGGATTCCTCTTGATTCTGTTTCTTTATTCCCATTCTGTTTGTCACACCCAATCTTTTAGAATCCCTACACTGTGGAAACAGGCCCTTCATCCCAACAATTCCACACCACCCCTCAGACCATCCCACTCTGACCCATCCCCCTGTACCCCACCTAATCTACACATCCCTGAACACTACAGGTAATTTAGCATGGCCAATCCAACTAACCTACACATCTTTGGGCTGTGGGAGGAAACCCACACAGACACGGGGAGAATATGCAAACTCCACACAGATAGTTGCCCAAGGGTGGAATTGAACCCAGGTCCCTGGTGCTGTGAGGCAGCAGTGCTACCCCACTGAGCCACCATGTTTTAGTAACTGCGATTCCCCTCTCTGTCACTCCTCCCTGGTTTTTCTCCCCAAAAGTTTACTTTTTCAATGATTTACACAATTCCCTTTTCAAAGTCATGACTGTGTCCACCAGCTGTTCATTCCTGATCCTCACTGAGCCTTCTTGACCTTACATTAAAGCCATGGGTAACACTTTCATTTTGATTTGATTTATTGTAGTCACATGTACCTAGGTACAGTGAAAAGCTTTGTTTTGCGAGCAGTACAGGTGGATCATAGTAAACCAGGATGTACAGACCATAAACAAAAACAAAGTTGCTGGAAAAGCTCAGCAGGTCTGGCAGCATCTGTGGAGGAGAAAACAGAGTTAACGTTTCGGCTCCGGTGACGCTACCTCAGTACAGATCATTGGCTGCTTAGACAGAGAGAGGAATACAAGGTTAGACTGTACAGGAGAAAGATTTTCCTTTGAGATCCAAGCTTGTGGTCAACCCTTACCCTCAGCGCTTGAGCAAACAATCCAGGCTGATCCTTCAGTGCAGTGCTGAGGGAGTGCAGTATTGTTGGAGGTGCTGGCTTTTGGATCATTGCGCTGTCTCAAGCATTCAGTTGATGGTTAACAACTATTGGAAGACGTTCGGAGTTTTTCAGGTCAACACTCAAGTCAGCATCGTCCAACTTAATGGAACCAGTCATCCAGCTCCTTGTCATTAGCAGGCTCTTGCAGTGCATAAAATGGCTGAACATTTATAATTAGGATTAAAGTTAGGTTTAATGTCATGTATTAAGTTACACATAAACAGGAGTACAGTGAAGTCTACGATGTCGCCAATACATGGCATGGTATAGAGTACCTAGGTACAGATTTTAGATACAAAAACATAACGATGAAAACACTTTGCAAATGATTTATTAGCATTGAGAAAAGTGGGAGGGTGTCTTGAGGAAGAGAAAGGTGTCACATTATTAACAGGTCATCCTTTGTTTATAATACATCAAATTCCTGAACTGCAGGAATTTCGACGTCTTCCTCAAAAGCAGATTGAGTGATACAGAGAGGGTTCTAATCAATCTCATTTCATACACTTCAGCCACCATCAACTTATTGGAGTCAATCTTGAATTATTCTTAATATATGTTACGTGTAAGAAAGCTACTCACTGGAGGGATGGCTTAACATTAGTTGACAAAACTGAGATTTTCTTGCATGGTAATAGTATGTGTCAGAACCAGTTACAGAAAAGACCATTCACATTATCCTTTCCTGTTGCAGAAATTACTGTTAATGCTTCTCCCCAGACTATATATCCCACTGAAATGCATGATATCACGGCCCATGATGTGTGGTTATAAATCCCCATCAATAGGGTTAATCTAGTGAGTACAAATGAGGCTCAAGGGGGCTAATTCATCAGTGGTTGTCTCCACACTGCCTGCAGCTATAACCTTGTCCCGTTCAAGTAACCAACATTTAGCAGAGTGCAATCCAGATGAATCCTGATAAATGGATTTGCCAAGAAATTGTATGCAAATAGCATTGGGTGAAGCATGTTCCAGAACTCAGAGGGTTAGCACAGGCAGCAACAGAAAGGGGGCATTAAAATTCAGTCCTAGAAATTAGGGGTCATTTTCCACTCCTGCCTCCTCCCAAAGGAATTAATAATTGAGCTCGCAAGAATGCGACATTTATCTTAGCTGGAAAGGGGCTGGGGTTGGGTGGTGTGGTTTAAATTCTGCTCCTTTCAAATTGCTTTGGCTTATGGTAAAATGCAGTTTCTCTGTGATACAATGATGCAGATTGCGTTGGAACTACCAGATCAGTGGCTGATTCCAGCTCAGAGAATAGCACAGAAGGAGGCTGTTTGCCACATTGTGTTGAGTCGTTTCATGCATTCTTGGGCTGTGCGTATCACAATGTACTGCCCGTTTCTAACTACCCTGAAGAAGTTGGTGATGGGCCACCTTCCCGAGTCACTGCTGTCCTTGAGCTGTCTGTACACCCACAATGATGTTATGGAGGAAGTTTTCGTGGCGAGCTGATTACAAGTCAGGATGATATGTTACTCGAAAAGGGTAGCGTTCCAATGCATCTTCTGCCTTTGACACGTGAGACTTAGAAACCTCAGATTTGGAAGGGGATACCAAAGGAGCCACACTGCAGTGTGTCATGTCAATGGTACTTATGGTGGTGGAGGGAGTGAATGTTAAAGGTGGTGAATGGGGTGCCAATCAAGTGGCTGTTTTGCCCTGGATGGTGCTAAGCTGAAAGTGGGGTGAAGGAAGCCCACAAGCAGTATTTGCTTGATGCAACTGTGGAAGGCAGGTGTTCAGTGTTTGATAAAAGCTGAAATTGTGCTGGTAATTAGATATTTAAGAGCAGTCTCAAGAGTGTCAGGAATCTTAGTCTTGGGAGAAGAGATAAAATCCCAAGAATGTGAGCACTCGCTCAGGCAGACCAAGTCAGAGACACTTTGAGGACAATCCAGGGTAAATCTTCATCAGTAAATAACTGGAATCCCTTACAATGGAAACTGAATTTTAATAAGATTTGATGACCCGCAGTGTCACTTATGTTTGGGTGGAGTCTGTCTCTTTGCATCAGTGATCTTTCTGTGGGAATTTGATCACAGTTCAGCTATGGCCTAGACTTTACCTCATGCTAATCCTGTGTGTCAGAGTCTAAGTTGCATACATTGTGTACATGTTTTAGACTTTTTGGCCAGAATGTTCCAATTTGTCTTAAAGGTGTCAGGGAGGGGCTGCCATAACATGCAGGACCCCCTCCACTACCTCCTGAAATAACTTCACAGAGGCTGGTATTTGTCACCAAGTCCCCCTTTATTTACACGTGCATGGTATTTGACACTGGTCCAGCTCCCTCAGAGCCAGCTCTCAGAGTGAGCAGAATCTCTGACAGTCCTGTTTATATCTGTCAGCCAGGGCTCCCTGATTAGACCAAGTAAACAGCCCCAATCAGGGAACTCATATTCTATGAGGTCCACCTGGCTGACCTTGATACAATCACTGCACCTGCAATGAGAAAGATCTTGCAGAATTTCAGCTCTTCGCTTCCTGGGATAATAATGTCCAGTCCACCTGAAACTGTCACCATCAGAGACTGGAGATGCTGTGGGTAACAGCATTAAACAATCTGCTGATTCTTATTTTACAGAGACATTGTGAGTGATCATAACTATCTTTGGGGCACCTTGGCACTCCAGAGGACACCCTGGTGATGTGGACACTCTGTCTTCCTCTCCTGAGGTGAAGACAAGGCCATGCCAAAGCATAATGGGCATCTTTCTAGAATGCAGGTAACAAGGTGTGGAGCTGGATGAACACAGCAGGCCAGGCAGCATCAGAGGCGCAGGAAAGCTGACGTTTCGGGTCTGGACCCTCCTTCAGAAATGGGGGAGGGGAAGGGGGCTCTGAAATAAATAGAGAGAATGGGGGCGGTGATAGAAGGTGGATAGTGGCACAGATAGGTGGGAGTGAAGATGGACAAGTCAAGGAGGCGGGGATGAAGCTAGTAAAGGTGAGTATAGGTAAGAAGTTGGGATGGGGGTTGGTCAGTGAGGAGGGAGGGGCGGGTAGGTGGGAGAGAACACAGACAGGTCAAGGAGGCAAGGTGAGTGTAGGCAGGAAGTGGGGATGGGGCTTAGTCAGTGAGGTGGGAAGAACAGATAGGTGGGAGGGAAGACAGACAGGTCAAGGAGGCAGAGATGAGAAGGAGGGGCTGGTCCTGGGATGAAGTCGGGGGTGGGGAGATTTTGAAGCTCAAAGTCCACATTGAGGCCATTGGGTTGTAGGGTTCCAAGGCGGAATATGAGGTGCTGTTCCTCCAGTTTCTGGGTGGCGTCTTTGTGACACTGGAGGAGGCCCAGGATGGACATGTCGTCCAAGGAGTGGGAGGGGGAGTTGAAATGGTTTGTGACTGGGAAGTGTTGTCGTTTGTCGTGAACCGAGAGTAGGTGTTCCACAAAGTGGTCTCTAGGCTTCCACTTGATTTCCCCGATGTAGAGGAGACCACATCGGGAACAGCGGATGCAGTGCACCACATTAGCGGATGTGCAGGTGAACATCTGTTTAATGTGGAAGGTTTTCTTGGGGCCTGGGATGGGGTTGAGGGGGAAGGTGTAGGGGCAGGTGTAGCACCTCCTGCGGTTGCAGAGAAAGGTGCTGGGAGTGGTGGGGTTAGTGGGGAGTGTGGAGCAGATGAGGGAGTCGCTGATAGAGTGGTCCCTCCAGAAGACAGATAAGGGTGGGGAGGGAAATGTATCCTTTGTAGTGGGGTCAGATTGCAGGTGATGGAAGTGGTGGAGAATGATACATTGAATCTGGAGGTTGATGGGGTGATACATGAGGACGAGGGGAATTCTGTCTTTGTTTTTATTGCGTGGAGGGGGTGTGAGAGCTGAGGTGCGGGAAATGCAAGAGATGCGGTCGAGGGCGTTTTTGACCACGGGGGGTGCAAAATTGTGATCCTTGAGAAACGAGGACATCTAGGATGTCAGGGAGTGGAATGCCTCATCTTGGGAGCAGATGCGGCGGAGGCGGAGGAATTGGGGATAGGGGATCGCATTCTTGCAGGAAGGTGGGTGAGAGGAGGTGTAGTCTAGGCAGCTGTGGGAGTCGGTGGGCTTGAAATAGATATCAGTTTCAAGGTACCTAGAATGCAAGCTGACTCAGATGACTGCAAATGCAGAGAACATTCCCTGACACAGAGGTTTGTAACAACAGAACATATTGACACACGTGCCAGAAATGGTCGAAATAAATGCAGAAAGTGTTGGAGAAACTCAGCAGTTTGGGCAGCATCTATGGAGAGTGGAACAGTTAATGTTTGGAGGGGAGTATGACAGTTCTTCAGAAGAATCAACTGAAGTTTTACTCAAGAACCGAAACCAGGAGTCCATTCAGCCCTTTGAGTCTGGCCCACTCATCAATAAGAGTACAACTGACCTGATTGTGACGGTAAATTCATTTTTCTCTGTCTCCATAACTTTCACCCTCTCTCTCAAAAAACTGCATAATTCAGCTTTAAAATATATTCAATGATACAGTCTTCAAACCTCTAATATAGAGAATTCCAAACACTACTGACCTTTCGAGACAAGAAATCCCTCCTAATTTCTATCTCAAAGGGTAGATCTTTTATTCTGAAACTGTGTCCCCTGGTTCTAGAATCTTCCACGAAGGGAAAACATCCTCATGGCAATGATTTCATCAATCCGCCTCAGAGTCTTACATTTTTCAATAATATCAGTTATCATCGTTCTAAATTTCAATAAATCTACTCTAAGGACAACCCTCGCAACCCTGGAATTTGTTTATGGAGTCATAGTATATTATACCATGGAAAGAGAATCTTCGGCCCATTGTGTCTATGTTGGTCATCAAAAACACATTTCCCAGCACTTGGACCATAGCCTTGTGTGCCATGGCACTCCATGTTTTCATCTAAATATTTATTAAATGCCTTGAGGATTCCTGCATCCCTTTCAGGCGGAGAATTCCAGAAGAAAAACAGAAGTTGCTGGAAAAGCTCAGCAGGTGTGGCAGCATCTGTGAAGAAAAAAATCAGAGTTAACTGAGAAAGGGTCACCGGACCTGAAACTTAACTCTGATTTTTTTTTCTTCACATCTGCTGCCAACCTGCTGAGCTTTTCCAGCAAATTCTGTTTTTGTTCCTGATTTACAGCGTCCGCTGTTCTTGCAGTTTTTATTTAGAGAATTCCAGATACCTGCCATCCTCTGGTGAAATATTCTTCCTTAAGTCCCCTCTAAATCTTTTGATCCTTACCTTAAATCTATGCCGCCTGATTATTGACCCCTCTACTAAGGGGAAAGGTTTCTTCCTTTCTACCCTATCTGTACCCCTCATAAGTTTTATGCCTCAACCAGATTTTTCCTATGGCCTTCTCTGCTCTAAGGCAAACAACCCCAGCCAATCTAATCTCTGTTCACTAAAATAAAGCTGGGAGATCTGAAACCAAAGCCAAAAGTGCTGGAGAAACTCAGCAGCATCTGCAGGAAGAAAGCAGAGTTAACCAGGCTCAAAACATTAACTCTAGTCTTCAAGCCTGACTTGCTCCAGGCAATGACGTAGAGGTGGCGGTGTTGGACTTGGGTGGACTAAGTCAGGAGTCACACGACACCAGGTTATAGTCCAACAGGTCTATTTGAAATCACAAGCTTTCAGAAGGGGTCCAATTCAACTCTTTCTTCTTTGGTCACTGAACTGCAGATCTCTCTGTCGACTATTCCGGTTCGCTGGGTGTCTCTTTGGGATCACTGCTGGCACCTTGGTGGTTGTAGGAGAATCTCTGGAGCCTCATTCACCTGACGAATTCCTCTGTGCCCGCTGTGAGACCAATGGGGTCCATTTTGGTCGTAGGACCTGAAATTGAGCCCTCGGCTGAGAACTTTTTGATTTTGTCTGGTGGAAGGGTGTGGTCAGAAAAGTTGATTATAGACTTCCCTGTGGTGGTACTGCTTTCCACTGTGGTACCAGGGTAGGGTTAGTTACTGCTGGTGGCAATGCCAAGTTTCTCCAGTTTCCTGTTCTTGGTGTGCATGTAGGTGGCGTAGTTCCATTGCCTCATCTGCTTGCCAGTTTCTTGAAGCTGGTCCTCTGTATCCTGAGTGCAGGCCGAGAATATGGACTCTATCTCGATTTCAAGGTCACAGCGTCTAACGAAGGAGCAGCGCTCCAAAAGCTTATGCTTTCAAATAAACCTGTGGACTATAACCTGGTGTTGTATGACTTCTGACTTGCTCCAGGGTGGGCAACATCCTGGTAAATTTCCTCTGAATTTGAAGGAGTGCATGTTGTCTTTGCTTGAGGGAAGAACGTTGTCTCTCACCGCATTAGTGGGACCTCATTCCTGATACCTGAGCAGAAGAATCGCCCACTCTCTTGACTTAAAAACACAAGCATCAGCCCAGACTCCGAAGGTCAAATCTTTAACCTCGGTGTGAGCCTCACAATGCACAGAACAGATCATCGTCAAGTGGCCTAATGCTGGACACTGAGACAAAAGTCTCAACACTGCAATCAGAGGACAGGGTTATTCAATGCATCTGTCTTCATTTATTCTTTCAATGGGACGGAAGTATTGCTGGCAAGACCAGCATTTGTTGACCTTTCATTGGGGAGTTATCTCTTGATGCTGTAAGGACTTTGATGGAACTATCCAGGGAGCCCCAGTGAACATTACTTCTAAGTTCCTGGCTTCGGAAGTTGCTTTTATTTTAATCTGATCATTAGACGTGGGTGTCACTGGCTGTGCCAGCATTTATTGCCTGTCACTGGTGGCCCTTAAGGAGCTGCCCTCTTGAACTGCACTCAGACTTCAGAAGGTCGTATAATCACAACAGTGTGAAAGCAGGCCATTATGTAAACACCAATCATTTGAAGGGCATCCTATTCAGACCCACCGTAACCCTGCATATCCCACCCAATCTACATATCCTGGACACTGTGGTCAATTTGGCACAGCCAATCCACCTACCCTGCACATCATTGGAGGAAGCCAGAGCACCAGGACAAAACCCATGCAGACACAGGGAGAACATGCAAACTCCACACCGAGAGTCACCTGAGGGTGGAATCAAACCTGGGTCCCTGGTGCAGTGAGGCAGCGGTGCTAATCATTCATGCCACTCGGTTCTGCACAGTAGAAAAGAAATTAGCAGGAACACTGATCCCAACTCTTTCCCTGTAGCCCTGTCAAATCTTCATTTTGAATTTTAAATATTACTGTTGAATCTGTTTCCCTCACACATTCAAGCATTGCATTCTGGATCATAACATCTTGCTGAGTAAAGACAGAAACAAAAATCTCCTTGTTTTCAAGCTGAGCACTTTTTGTCGCATTTTGCCAATTATTTGCAATCCTTGTCCCCTGGATAGTGCCCGGCCTGTCAGAGTAAGCAGCCAATTAACTCTTCACTTCTCTGACTTTGAACCCATCCAATAAATCTTCTCTTAAGCGGCCCCCACCCCACCACCATTCTACTCTGCAGTGAATAATCCCAGCTACTTTAGCCTCGCTGAATAAAAGGATAGCCTTTTTAATCATTTGTATTTTTATTGGTCTCTAGCTAAGGGGTGCATTGTTGTGGGTAATTCACCAAAACATAAGCCTTGTGCACAACACTGAACAAGTTACTATCAAATGCATTGGGGTGGGTGGGTTAGAAGGTGCAGGTAGCACGCTGCTGGGCTCAGTGATTTAACATGGATATCGATTGCATATAATAAATGTACCTCTGTAAAGGGGCTTTGAAAGGAGCAAATGACATGATGACGGCCTAATTAAGGTGATGTAATCTCACTCACAAAGAATAATTCCTTCTTACCAACGCAGATGATCTAATTGAAGCTTCTCATTAGTTAATGTCTCATGAAATTATCTCATAAGATTCCTCCATGACTGTCAACCGAAGAGCAGACCAATGGTATTCGAAGAGCAATACACTGCCCTCTCTCTCAACACCTCACGTGCACAGACAGCATTGCCTCTCTTCACTCGCCCCACGCAGAAACATTCTTAACCCTTGACATCCTGACCACATCTTTAATTATCACAACAACGTCTGCATTTATAAAGCACCTCTAACATAGTGGATACATATCAAGGCACTTTACAGAATTGCTACCCGACAATGCTGTCACCATCCTGGGGGTTACCACTCCCTGCACAACCGAACTGGGCTCGCAACATAAACACAGTGGCTACAGAAGCAGGTCAGAGGCTAGGAACACAGCAGCAGCTAACTCACATCCTGACCCCCCAAAGCCTGTCCATCATCTAGAAGACACTTAGGGGATGGCCAAGTGCTATTATTGCTAGATTATTAGCCCAGGACCTCAACTAATGTTCTAGGTTTGAATCCCACCATGATGGAATTTGAATTCAATAAAACATATCAGGAATTAAGAATCTACTGATGACCATCAAACCATTATTGGGAAAAAAAACATCTGGTCCACTAATTTTTCTGATGAAGGGTTTAGGCCCGAAACGTCAAGTTTTCCTGCTCCTATGATGCTGCTTGACCTGCTGTGTTCATCCAGCCCCATGCTTGTTATCTCTGGTCCACTAATGTCCTTTAGAGAAGGAAACTACCATCCTTATCTGGTCTGGCCTACATGTGACTCCAGACCCACACCAATATGGGTGACTCACAATTGCCCTCTGAAATAGCCTAGCAAGCCACTCAATTGTACTAAACAAAGAACAAAGAAAATTACAGCACAGGAACAAGCCCTTCGGCCCTCCAAGCCTGCACCAATCCAGATCCTCTATCTAAACCTGTCGCCTATTTTCCAAGGATCTGTATCCCTCTGCTTTCTGCCCATTCATGTATCTGTCTAGATACATCTTAAATGACGCTATCGTGCCCATGTCTACCACCTCCGCTGGCTACACGTTCCAGGCACCCACCACCCTCTGTGTAAAGAACTTTCCATGCATATCTCCCTTAAACTTTTCCCCTCTCACCTTGAAATCGTGGCCCCTAGTAATTGAGTCCCACAGTCTGGGAAAAAGCTTTTTGCTATCCACCTTGTCTATGCTGCTCATGATTTTGTAGACCTCAATCAGGTCCCCCCTCAACCTCTGTCTTTCTAATGTACATAATCCTAATCTGCTCAACCTCTCTTAATAGCTAGCGCCCTCCATACCAGGCAACATCCTGATGAACCTCCTCTGCACCATCTCCAAAGCATCCACATCCTTTTGGTAATGTGCGACCAGAACTGTACGCGGTATTCCAAATGTGGTCGAACCAAAGTCCTGTACAACTGTAACATGACCTGCCAACTCTTGTACTCAATATCCCGTCCGATGAATGAAAGCATGCGTATGCCTTCTTGATCACTCTATCGACCTGTGTTGCCACCTTCAGGGTACAATGGACCTGAACACCCTGATCTCTCTGTGCATCAATTTTCCCCAGGGCTTTTCCATTCAGCGTACAGTTCGCTCTTGAATTGGATCGTCCAAAATGCATCACCTCGCATTTACCTGGATTGAACGCCATCTGCCATTTCTCCGCCCAACTCTCCAATCTATCTATATTCTGCTGCATTCTCCGACAATCCCTGTCACTATCTGCTACTCCACCAATCTTAGCATCATCTGCAAACTTGCCAATCAGACCATTTATACCTTCCTCCAGATCATTTATGTATATCACAAACAACAGTGGTCCCAACACAGATCCCTGTGGAACACCACTGGTCAGAGTTCTCCACTTTGAGAGACCCCCTTCCACTACAACTCTCTGTCTCCTGTTGCCCAGCCAGTTGTCTATCCATCTAGCCAGCACACCCTGGACCCCATGCGACTTCACTTTCTCCAACAGCCTACCATAGGGAACCTTATCAAATGCCTTACTGAAGTCCATGTATTTGACATCTACTGCCCTTGCCTCATCTATCAACTTTGTCACTTCCTCAAAGAATTCTATCAAGTTGGTAAGACATGACGTTCCCTGCACAAAACCATGCTGCCTATCACTAATAAGCCCATTTTCTTCCAAATGTAAATAGATCCTATCCCTCAGTATCTTCTCCAGCAGCTTTCCCACGACTGATGTCAGGCTCACCGGTCTATAATTACCTGGATTATCCTTGCTACCCTTCTTAAACAAGGAGACAACATTAGCAATTCTCCAGTCCTCCGGGACCTCACCCATGCTCAAGGATGCTGCAAAGATATCTGTTAAGGCCCCAACTATTTCCTCTCTCACTTCCGTCAGTAACCTGGGATAGATCCCATCCGGACCTGGGACTTGTCTACCCTAATGCCTTTTAGAATACCCAACACTTACCCTTCCTTATGCTGACTTGACCTAGAGTAATCAAACATCTATCCCTAACCTCAACATTCGTCATGTCCCTCTCCTCAGTGAATACTGACGCAAAGTACTCATTAAGAATCTCACTCATTTTCTCTGACTCCTCGCATAACTTCCCTCCTTTGTCCTTGAGTGGGCCAACCCTTTCTCTAGTTACCCTTTTGCTCCTCATGTATGAATAAAAGGCTTTGGGATTTTCCTTAACCCTGTTTGCTAAAGATATTTCATGACCCCTTTTAGCCCTCTTAGCTCCTCATTTCAGATTGGTCCTACTTTCCCGATATTCTTCCAAAGCTTTGTCTGTTTTCAGTCGCCTAGACCTTATGTATGCTTCCTTTTTCCTCTTTGCTAGTCTCACAATTTCACCTGTCATCCATGGTTCCCTAATCTTGCCCTTTCTATCCCTCATTTTCACAGGGACATGTCTGTCCTGCACTCCAATCAACCTCTCTTTAAAAGCCTCCCACATATCAAGTGTGGATTTACCCTCAAACAGCTGCTCCCAATCCATATTCCCCAGCTCCTGTCGAATCTTGCTCTCGTTGGCCTTCCCCCAATTCAGCACTCTTCCTTTAGGACCACTCTCGTCTTTGTCCATCAGTATTCTAAAACTTACGGAATTGTGATCACTATTCCCAAAGTACTCCCCTACTGAAACTTCAACCACCTGGCTGGGCTCATTCCCCAACACCAGGTCCAGTATGGCCCCTTCCCGAGTTGTACTATTTACATACTGCTCTAGAAAGCCCTCCTAGATGCTCCTTACAAATTCTGCTCCATCTAAACCCCTAACACTAAGTGAATCCCAGTCAATGTTGAGAAAATTAAAATCTCCCATCGCCACCACCCTGTTTGTCCTACATCTTTCCATAATCTGTCTACATATCTGTGCCTCTATCTCACACTCACTGTTGGGAGGCCTGTAGTACAGCCTCAACATTGTTACCGCACCCTTCCTATTTCTGAGCTCTGGCCATATTGCCTCACTGCTCGAGACCTCCATAGTGCCCTCCTTCAGCACAGCTGTGATATCCTCTTTGACCAGTAATGCAACTCCTCCATCACTTTTACCTCCCTCTCTATCCCACCTGAAGCATTTATATCCTGAAGCATCTATATACTAATTGCAACAAAGCCCCTTCAGGAGCAACCAGGAACAACCAATAAATGCTGACCAGTTAGCGACACCCATGTCCAACAAATGGACAAAAACAAAAGTCAGGAGTGTGATGGAATACTCCCCACTTGCCTGGATGGGTACAGCTCTAACAACACTGAAGAAACTTGACACCATCCAGGACAAAGCAGCCCACTTGATTGGCACTACATCTTCCTCCTTGAACATTCACTCCCTTCACCAGGGCACACAGTGACAGCATAGACCATAAGACTTTCTTTTTCTTTATTCATTCACGGGATGAAGGTACCACTGGCCAGGCAGCATTATTGCCCATCCCTAGTTGTCCAGCCGGCAGTTCAGAGTCAACCACATTGCTGTGGGTCTGGAGTCACATGTAGACCAGACCAGGTAAGAATGGCAATTTTCTTCCTTTAAGGGGCATTAGTGAATCAGATGGTTTTTCCTGACAATTGGCAATGGATTCATGGTCATCATTAGATTATTAATTCCAGATATTTGTTGAATCCAAATTCACCATCTGCCATGGCAGGATTCATACCCGGGTCCCCGGAACATTATTTGGGTCTCCGGATTAACAGTCCAGCGATAATACCACCAGGCCATTGCCTCCCCATAGGAGTAGATGTAGACCATTCAGCCCATTGAGTCCACTCTGCCATTCAATGAGATCATGCCTGATCTGATCATCCTTAACTCCAATTTCCTGACCTTTCCCCATAACTCTCGATTTCTTCCCTGATTAATAACCTGTAAATCTCAGCCTGGAATATCATAAGGACGGTGTATTTTTATTTTTGTGCATTTTACACTGTAAATTGAAATGAGAAAGAACTGTTTTTAAACCAATGTTTAAAAGAGAAGCTTCAGTTTTGAAGCAAGGTAACTTGTCCCTGCGGAAGACATCATGTCAACAATGGTTTGAACAAGCGGCAATTAAAGCCTGAGTTTGCAGATGATTTGGAGCAGAAGGGTTAGCAGAAAACAACCATTTATTCCTCCAGAGTAAAACAAAGAACTGCGGGTACTGCAAATCTGAAACTGAAACAGAAAGCGCTGGAGAAACTCAGCAAGTCTGGCGGCATCTGCGGCTTCTCTCTCCACACATGCTGCCAGTCCTGCTGAGATTCTCCAGCCCTTTCTGTTTTCATTTCATTCATTCCCACTGTCCATTTGCTCTTTGTCAACCAATTCTCGATCCATGCCAATATATAACCCCTTGTCCCATATACTTTAACTTTACCCACTAGCCTGACCTAAGGGACCTTAACAAAGCCTTCTGAATGTCCAAATATATTCACGTCCAATGGTTGTCCCTTATCTAGTCTCCTAGTTACATCTTCAAAACTCCAGCAAGTTACTTAATAATGATTTTCCTTTCATAAATCTGACTTTGTCCAATCCTGTTAATGCTTTCCAAATACTGGTCATCATGCCAAACATGATAGACTCTAGCATAGCTCAAACATGAACTGTTACAAGACAATTAGCTTATATAAAGTCTTTTAACCCCATCACCTCTACCATCTCGGAAGGACAAGGACACCAAATGCATGGGATAACCAGCACCAGCAACTTTCCCTCCAAACCACACAGCGCTCTGACTTGGGTTTGGAACAAGCTGTCTAAGAACCCTCAGTGAATTTCTGCAGTGCATCATTTAGATAGTACACACTATGTCTACTGATCATTGGTGGTGGAGGGAGTGAATGCTTGTGGATGTAGTGCCAATCAAGCGGCTGCTTTGTCCTGGATGGTGTCGAGCTTCTTGAGTGTTGTTGGAGCTGTAGCCATCCAGGTAAGTGGGGAGTATTCCATCACACTCCTGACTTGTGCCTTGTAGATGGTGGACAGGCTTTGGGAACTCAGGGGGTGAGCTACTTGCTGCAATATTCCTAGGGTCTGACCTATTCTTGTAGCTACTGTATTTATATGATTCATCCAGTTCAGTTTCTGGTCAATGGTAACCCCCAGGGTGGGGGAAGTGATAGCATGGTGATGTTATCATTAGACAATTAATCCAGAGACTCAGGTCATGTCCTGGGGACCTGGGTCTGAATCCCATCACGCCAGGCAGCGGAATTTGAATTCAATAAAAAAATTAAGAGTCTAATGACGACCATGAAATCATTGTTGATTCTTGGGTTAAAAACCATCTGGTTCACAAATGTCCTTTAAGGAAAGTAATGTGCTGTCTTTACCTGGTCTTGTCTACGTGTGAATCCAGACCCACAGCAAAATGTTAACTCTTAACTACCGTCAGGGCAATTAGGGACGGGCAATAAATGCTAGCCTAGCCAGCAATACCCACATTACCCGTATAAATAAAATCAAAATTCAGCGATGGTAATGTTACTGAATGTCAAGGGGTGGCAGTTAAACGTGCAATTTATGATTTTGTTTCTGATTTCTGGCATCCACAGGTTTCTGTTTTTTTTTTGTTTGGCAATGGTTAGATTCTCACTTATTGGAGACGGTTATTGCTTGACATTTGCGTGGTGCGAATGTTTCTTGCTACTTGTCAGCCTCCAAGCCTGGATATTGTCAAGACCTTGAACAAAGTTGCTGGAAAAGCTCAGCAGGTCTGGCAGCATCTAGCAGTTCTGAGGAAGGGTCACCGGACCTGAAACGTTAACTCTGTTTTTTCCCTTCACAGGTGCTGTCAGACCTGCTGAGCTTTTCCAGCAACTTCTGTTTCTGTTCCTGATTTACAGCATCCGCAGCTCTTTCAGTTTTTGTTGTCAAGGCCGTGTTGCATTTGAACATAGATCTGGTCCACACTGTTTGTCTAAACCAACAGAGCTAACCAACCCCAGAACAATAGTGAGCACGCATGAATAAGCGGTTCTGAGTGCTTAAGGAGACCGTAAAAAGTTGCTGTAAAAAAATGCAAATCCTTGTGTTTAGGCTTTTCTTGACCCAGGACTCTCGCAGTGTGCCTTTCTCTGAAAGCTCACTTCAGATGTCCCCTGGCTGACCTCTGCTGCTTTGGCAGCAATCTGGGGGTGGCTGCGGATGAGGGCGAACGGGACTGGTGGCCCGGACTGCATTGTGGTAGCTGCCACCCTGCTGAGCATCAGCCTGGCTTGCCCTTCCCCACCACACAGTTGGAGGAGGAAGGCTTCAATCTGAGCTGAGGCCCAGGCTGTTGTGTGTTGGCATAGCAACCAGTCGGTTATGAATAGCTACTTGGCCAACTCACACCAGCAATGATCTGAAAAGAATGCAGAAAGTACCCTGGAGGTTCGCAGCCAGCCGCTAAAACAAAGAAGAGAGAGAGAGAGAGGTGAGGGGAGAGAATGTTTGCCGTTTCTGGTACATTCCACCACATGTTCAGTCAGAGAATCATCTTCTAAATACTCCAACCTAACTAATCTTCTTTCACATTTTCACCTGATTTTCTTCTCTGTCTCTCCCTCTGTCTTGTTTCAACATCCTCCATTCTCTCTTCCTCAGCCTGTTTCCTCAGTTTGTTTTAAACCGAAAGCAAAACATGTTTTGCTCCTTGCACATCTGTCCTTGTATGAGTTTACCTGGGTGTCAGGAAACCGGGCAGACTCGTTTTTTTTACCTGTCAGGAAAAGGAAGGAACGTTGGGAAGAGGGAAGGAGGTAGGGAGGATGGATGGAAAGGAGGAAGCGGAGAGGTGGGAGTGAAGGGGGAATGGAGGGACTAGGTGTGAAGGGGAAGCAGGGAGGGAAGGAAGGAGTGTGAGGGAAACAGGGAGCATTGAAGGAAGGATAAGCAGAGAGGAGGGGATAGAATCTACTTTCACAGCATATCTAAATTGTTTATCACACCCAGTATGAAGTACATTGTGACGTACAGTCAATGCCGTGATAGTAATAAACATTCCCATCTGTTCTTTGAAGCATCAGCCATCTACGGTAAAGGACATTACATCTTTGCACATTATAACCAGTTGATAGATGTAAATATTGCTTGAAAACAAACACATTTTCTTGAATTTTTTCATCTTGCACTTATTGGGAACAATTCAAGGGAGAGACCAATATAGGTACTGCATCAGAGGAGAGGGCTGATGAGTTGGCATGTGGTTTCTAATTGGTAGAGGGGTCGCTACAGAGAATGAATCCATTAATGCTGATTGACAGTTAACTGCCAGACTTAGTGTAGATTTTAAATCAGGCAGGTTGATCTGATTGGTCAGGGCATTACGCTGAGAAATGAACCAGTCACCTACCATGTTCAACGGAAACAGCAGCAGTACACATACATGTTCTCTCTGTCCGCAAATTACAGGGCCCTGTGTATTAACAGGGTTGCTTCCAGTACATGTAGGGACGCCACATAATGAGCCCAATTAATAATCCTGCATTGATTGCAGCATAATTCTCCTCCTTAAGCCTATAAAACCATAAGAAATAGGAATAACAGTAGGCCATTCAGCCCCTGAATCCTGAACTGCCATTTAATAGGAACGTGGCTGATCTGAAATTCCTCATGTCCCATTTCCTGCCCTTTCCCTGTAACCCTTGATTCTTCAACTGATCAAGAATCTTTCTGTCTCAGCCTTAAGTATAGAACATAGAACATAGAACAATACAGCGCAGAACAGGCCCTTCAGCCCTCGATGTTGCGCCGCCCTGTGAACTAATCTAAGCCCATCCCCCTACACTATCCCATCATCATCCATATACTTATCCAAGGACTGTTTAAATGCCCCTAATGTGGCTGAGTTAACTACATTGGCAAGCAGGGCATTCCACGCCCTTACCACTCTCTGAGTAAAGAACCTGCCTCTGACATCTGTCTTAAATCTATCACCCCTCAATTTGCAGCTATACCCCCTCGTACTAGCCGACGTCATCATCCTGAGAAAAAGACTCTCACTGTCCACCCTATCTAATCCTCTGATCATTTTGTAGGTCTCTATTAAATCCCCTCTTAGCCTTCTTCTCTCCAATGAGAACAGACCCAAGTCCCTCAGTCTTTCCTCATAAGACCTTCGCTCCAGACCAAGCAACATCCTGGTAAATCTCCTCTGCACCTTTTCCAAGGCTTCCACATCCTTCCTGTAATGGGGCGACCAGTATATACAAGGATTCTGTCCCACAGCTCTCTGTGGCAAGGAGTTCCAAAGACTCACAACCCTCTGAGAGAAGAAATTCCTCCTCAACTCAGTCTTAAATTGGTCCTCCTTTATTCAGAGACTATGCCCCCTGGTCCTATTAGGGGAAACATCCTCTCAGCATATACCCTGTCAAGCTTCTCAAGAATCCTATATGTTTCAATGAGATCACCTCTCATTCTTCTAAACTCCAGTGAGTAGAGTCCCAACCTGTTGAGCCTTTGCTCATGAGCCAATCACTCCGTACCAGGGATCATTCTAGTGAGCCTTCTCTGAACTGCCTCCAGTAAAATGATATCTTTCCTTAAATAAGGGGCCAAAACTGCTCACAGTACTCTAGATGTGGTCTCACCAGCACCTTGTATAGTTGCAGTAAAACTTCCCTACTCTTATACTCCAAACCCCTTAAGGGTCAACTCAACATAAGGGTCAACATTCCATTAGCCTTCCTGCTGCATCTCTGTGCTAGCTTTCTGTGTTTCTTGTACTAGTTACTCCCACGTCCCTTCGTGTTGTAGTCTTTTTTTTCTCAATTCAAATAATATTCTGCTCTTTTGTTCTCCCTTCCGAAGTGAACAACTTGACAAATTTCCTCCATTTGCCAACTTTTTGCTCACTTACATAACTCACATTAAGTTATACCCAGCAAATATTATCCAACTATAGAATCACATCTAATGTTGGACACAGTGTTGTGCTTTTTGCAAGTGCCAGGCTATATGAGTAAAGTCAGTACCTTGTTTGTTCTAACCAGCCAAAGGGACATGCTGTGTAATATGTTCTGCCAGTCCTTAAGATGTATGGCACACATATTTGGCATCACACCAGCACTAAAATTCATTTACCACATTACTCATTTTTCTGATAAAATGTCTTTTTATCTTAACTACAGGATCCTACTAATGACGATTGCTACTCGTGTGTGGCAGCTGCAAAGCAGTATGAAATAGTTAGATTCACTTGTTTTTAATTTGGAATGGCACAGCCCAATGGGTGTTTTCTCAATGTCCTAGTTGCGAAATTGGCCAGAGGTGCTCTCTAATGCAAGTTCTGCAAATCTACCTTCACTGGTCTGTATACAGGCTGGGATTCCTACAGAATAAAAACCGAAAGAACTGCGGATGCTGTTAATGAGGAACAAAAACAAAGTTTTTGGAAAAGCTCAGCAGGTCTGGCAGCATCTGTGAAGAAAAAACAGAGTTAATGTTTCGGGTCGGGTGAAAGTGTGTGTTCCTCAGAAGTGTGTTTGTGTGTACATTGGGGAAACCAAGCGGAGGCTTGGGGACCACTTTGCAGAACACCTGCACTCAGTTCGCAACAAACAACTGCACCTCCCAGTCGCGAACCATTTCAACTCCCCCTCCCATTCCTCAGACAACATGTCCATCCTGGGCCTCCTGCAATGCCACAGTGATGCCACCCGAAGGCTTCAGGAACAGCAAATCATATTCAGCCTGGGAACCCTGCAGCCCAATGGTATCAATGTGGATTTCACAAGCTTCAAAATCTCCCCTCCCCCAACCGCATCCCAAACCCAGCCCAGCTCATCTCCACCTCCCTAACCTGTCCTTCCTCTCACCTATCCCCTCCTCCCACCTCAAGCCGCACCCCCATCTCCTATCTACTAACCTCATCCTGCCCCTTGACCTGTCCGTCCTCCCTGGACTGACCTATCTCCTCCCTACCCCCCCACCTACACTCACCTTTACTGGCTCCATCCCCACCCCCTCGACTTGTCTGCCTCCTCTCCACCTATCCTCATCTCTATCCATCCTCTATCCGCCTCCCCCTCTCTCCCTATTTATTTCAGAACCCTCTTCCCCTCCCCCATTTCTGATGAAGGGCTAGGCCCAAAACGTCAAGTTTTCCTGCTCCTATGATGCTGCTTGACCTGCTGTGTTCATCCAGCCCCACACCTTGTTATCTCGATTCTCCAGCATCTGCAGTACCTTTTATCTTTGTGTGTGTGTGTGTGTGTGTGTGTGTGTGTGTGAGAGAGATTCCATGTATTACAAGATTGTCCTTATCACCAAGCTCATAAATAGGGTCTGAGCCATTTATTCACCCTGCAAGCCTGATGCTAATGTAGACTAAACCTGTGCAAATAGTGGCAGCTCCAATCAGATAATGTCTTACTGTGTATCACACTAACTCACAGAAGTCTTGAGGGTGGAAAAGTGCCCAGTCGACCCTAGATGACCGTGAGAGGGAGGGATATCTGAAATATTTGAACAGCAGATGAAGCCACCACCTCAACACGAATGATGTTCACCACCATCAGGGGGCTGCTATCAAGTCAAAAAGACATTCTGCCTGTGGTGATGGTCATTTGCTGGTTTATTTCTTAGGGGAATGCCCTGAACAATCATAATCAATCTGCCTGGTTTATGATGGAAACAAATCTTGGCTGTTAACTGTCAATCAACTTTAATGAATGCATTCTCCATGGCAGCAGATCTGCCATTAGAGTTCACCTGCCAACCAATCAACACTCTCTTCTCAAGCAGTATAAATGTTGGTTTTCCTCTTGAAATGGCATTCTTGTGAAATGTCCTGATGAACAGAAGATGAAAAGCTTTGAAAAAATGTATCTTTTCCAAGCAATACTTCAAGTTCGCCACTGCCAAATGACAGAATGAAAGTTTCTTTCTTTGTCCTATATAATACAGTGACAACATTGCAAAAAAGACTTCAGACACTCTCTGCTAGAGCATGCAATTACAACATGATGGCAGACAGCTACATCTGATGCGAAATGTTTTTATGCCATATACTGTAGCCAGAAGTATTGACAGCAGCTTGTATCATAAACTGTCTGGAATCTCAGGTGAGCACTTTAATCTCTGATATCTTTGTTGCACGGATTGAGTGGAAGTACATTCCATGAATATGCTCCTCCTGGTGCTGGATGCAAACCTCTGCCGGGACTGGAGCTTTGTGCCATGTGTGATATTCTACTGGGACTGGAGCTCTGCTGGGTCTGGAGCTTGGCTGGGTCTGGAACTCCAATGGGATGAAGCTCTGCTGGGGCTGGAGCTCAGCAGGGTATGGAGCACTGCTGTGCCTCAAGCTCTGCTGGGATTGGAGTTTTGCTGAGTCTGGAGCTCTGTTGGGCTTGGATCTTCGTTGGGGCTGGAGTTCTGCGGGGAATAGTGCTTTGCTGGGACTGGGGTTCTGTTGGGAATGGTGCTCAGCTGGGCCTGGAGTTCCAATAAGATCTTTCAAATCAATTGCATCCTCAAGGTTTGGCACAACTGTACCTGTTCTGTTTGATGCCTGTTTTGTTCATTTACAATGAGCAGCACTTGTCAGGAGGCAGCGGCACTGTGTGTGGGTAAATGTGTGCGTGTGTGTGTCTGTCTGTCTGTCTGTCTGTGTTTGTCTGTTTGTGTGTGTAAGTGTGTATGTATCTGTGTGTGTGTTAATGTGTGTATCTTTGTGTGTCTGTCTATGTGTCTGTGTGTGTGCCTGTCTATCTATCTGTCTGTGTATGTGCATGTGTGTATCTGTGTGTTTGTGTGTCTCTCTGTGTATGTGCTTATGTGTGCGTGCATGTATGTGTGTGCTTGCGTGTGTGTGTCTCTGTGCGCGTGCCTGTGTATACGCGTGCATGTGTGTATCTGTGTGTGCATACTCCTGCTAAGTTGCAGCTTTGATGACCTTGGAGATGAGCTTTGGTTGATTCTCACTTGGTATTCCTTCGTTACTGATGGTTAGTTCATCCTCTTCAAAACAGCTTCCCAACTCCTCCTTTCCCCTTGCTCCCCCTGTTGTGTCCATCTGCATTATCTGCTGTTAGTGCTGTCAGCAAGGCAGTTCCAGGATGTTACCATCCTGACGAAGGGTTTCAGCCTGAAACACTGACTTTCCTGCTCCTTGGATGCTGTCTGACCTGTTGTGCTTTTCCAGCTTCACATCAATTGCCTCTGAGTTCCAGGATATTAACCCAGTGACAGTGAAGGGAGCCCGTATGATTGGCATCCTATCCACCACATTCAACATTCATTCTGCTCACCTCCGACACACAGCAGCAGAAGTGTATACTGTCTACACGTTATGCTGCAATAGATGATCAAGATTCCTTTGTAGCCACCTTCTAAATCCATGACCTCCACCATCTGGAAGGTCAAGAGCAGTAGATTGATAGGAAAGCCACCTCCTGCAGGTCCCCCTTCTTCCCGCACATCACAATGACTTCGAGACAAAGCATGATGGAAAGGTATTAACTTTGGGAAGTTAGAAATCAACCGTGCCAGGAGGGATTTTTCTTTTGAGATAACAAGGTGTAGAGCTGGATGAACATAGCAGGCCAAGCAGCATCAGAGGAGCAGGAAGGCTGACGTTTCGGGCTTAGATCCTTCTTCAGAAATAGGGAGGGGAAGGGGGTTCTGAAATAAATAGGG
>JAHRHZ010000034.1:5876561-5901705 GCA_024137785.1 Ginglymostoma cirratum | reverse complement strand
CCATTTCTGAAGAAGGGTCTAGGCCCGAAACGTCAGCCTTCCCGCTCCTCTGATGCTGCTTGGCCTGCTATGTTCATCCAGCTCTACACCTTGTTATCTAAGAATCTCCAGCATTTGCAGTTCCTACTATCTCTGAAGGGGTTTTTCTTTTATTCACTCTTGGGACATGGGTGTTATTGGCTCGCCAGCATTTATTGCCTGTCCCTAGTTACCCTTGAGAAGGCGGTGGTGAGCTGCCTTCTTGAACCACTGCAGTCCACAATGCCTTTAGGGAAGGAATTCAAGGATTTTGACCCAGTGATGGTGAAGGAACAGTGATGTATTTCCAATTCAGATGGTGAGTGGCTCAGAGGGGAACTTGAGGAGGTGTTCCCATGTATCTGCTGCCTATGTCCTTCTAGATGGAAGGGATCCATCTGACTGAGGAAACTGAATGGGAGAGATACTTCTCAGTCTCTGAGAACCTTTAACTGTATTGCACCAGTCCTTTCAGCTCTTGTCCATTCCTTCGATCCGAACATTAACTAAAGCTAAGATGGTGATTGCCCTGCATTTTAAAATACCTCTGATCCTGTATCCATTCAACACTTGTAGTTTAAACTCTATCTCTTTTCTAATGCAAGCTAATGATTTATTTTGCCTTTTTAAGGACTGGCATACAAGATTAAGGATGGATGTTTGAGAGGGTGGAAAAAATAGCAGGGAAAGAGCAAATTACTGCAGAAGCTGGAATCTGTACTGAAAACAAAAAAATACTGGAGATTACACCCGTCAGACAGCATCCATGGAGACAAAGCAAGCTAAGATTTCGAGTCTGGAAGATTCTTCGTTGGTGTTGATGTGAGCTGAAGAGTCATCTAGACTCAAAACGTTAGCTTGTCTCTACAGATGCTGCCTGACCCGTTGCGATCTCCAGAAATTTATTGTTTTTATAGCAGGAAATGGAAGTGGGAGTAGGCACTAGCGTTCAATTCAGACATGTGTTACTTACACAATGAAATCTTGACATAAGTTGCAAAGTCCTAACTGGGAGGCAAGGGCCTTCAGTGGAATTTTAATACCTATCTTGCAACCCCTGCTGAAAGGGTTTGAGTATATGAACGTGTGCGTATGTGTGAATGCATTTAAGTTCCTTGTATATATGTGCACATATTATATGTTTCAATATGTGCATGTAAACATACATTTACATGTATATATGTCAACTGTGTATGTGAATATGTGTTTACATGTATATGCACATGTGAAAATATGTATCTGTGCATGTAGGTGTAAAGATGTGTGTGCACATGTGTCTGTGTATATTGTTAAAAATAGGTACATATTCCAGCCCAGAAGTGTTTGGCTAAAACTCTGAAGGGTTTATGTGAAATTGAGAAAGAGAGAGATAATGCCGATACAACAGGCCAAAAGGTCTCTTTCCATGCTGTAACAATTTTCTGATTCTGCATGTCTAAGTCTGTCTGAATATGTGTTTATATTTGTACATATGTGTGCGCGTACACCAGTGTGTCTTTTGCATGTGCACGCACACACTTCTGTGTGTTTGCATAATCGTACATGTATTAATGAATTTCAGTTGAAAACAAAATTGAGTTGTGTGTGATGCCTGTGTGGCCAAATTTCCTGCTTTGTCAAGACTCGTACAAGAACGCAAGATTGGGCCTGGTGCTACAGATGGCCCTGTAACCATTCTCCTGCCCACCAAGAAATCAGAAAGAACAGCAGGAGAGTAAGGTAATGGATAAAAGTTGAGCCTGACAAGATTCCAAGAATAGGAGCAATAAGGTACATGCACATTTTATACTTTGCTCCTGTAAAAAAGACTGTTTTTTTCAGAGTGTCTGCCCGCGGGAAAGCATTATGTAAATTGTGTAAATAAATACCAAGCCATACTTGGTGCACAGCTCCCAGGTCTGTGCAGCGTGTTAAACCCTCCCTGCTGTGGGGATGAAGGGGATGACGTATTTGCATGTCGCGCACATCACGATACATTCATCAAAATATTAATCAGATGTGCAATTGAGCAAAGAATCTGACACAGTTCAGCATAGCCTGAACTGGAGAGACTGAACTGTTGACAAGAAAAAGCACAGACTCACCTTCCATCCCTGTACCGTGCACATGTCGAGGGACCGGCTTGGTGAGGTGGCTACTTTCCAAATGTTTACAACAGAATTCCATCCTGTAAGGGATTCCTCCCCACCGCCACCAAAACACTCCCCCACCCAACCACCCAGGCCTCCCTGCAGTACTACTCTAAAGCATTTCCATTGAAAACCACTGCACGACACACATAGGTTTTCTGTTTTCCAAGACAGTTTCTGCCACAAGTGGTTTAACTTGTAGGAAGCCAACTCATTAAATGATCCCACAAGGACAGAAAAGGGCTCTTTAGGTTCAGTGGTTGTGAGGCCCCAGGTTCAAGTCCCATCCTTTCCAGACACGTATAATGACACCTCTGAACAGGTTGATTGGAAAATATTTCTCGCAGAGACACAAAAGGGTTCTTGTGGCACTATGGTAGTGTCCCTACCTCCAAGCCAGGAGGCCCCAAGTTCAAATCCCAACTGGATTAGAAAATATTTCCTGCAAGGGCAAAAAAAAATTCTTGTGGAGCGGTGGTAGAGGCCTTACCTCTGACCTAGGAGGCCTGGGTCAAAGTCCCACCTGCTCCAGAGGTTGGTTAGGAAAATTTCCCACAAGGAAATCTCTAGGCCACATGTCAGTCCATTGTGTGAAGGGGCCTCAGGAGTCTGAAGACATTTCAGTCATTATTTATTGTGAAGACAGAGTTCCCGTCAAATGTGAACTGCTGTCAGCTCCTTGACCTTCTCTGACTTTCATTATGCCAGATGTGGCCCAGCAGGGACAATCCCAGGCTATAACAGTCATCGGAGATAAAAGGTACTGCAGATGCTGGAGAATCCGAGATAACAAGGCGTGGGGCTGGATGAACACAGCAGGCCAAGCAGCATCATAGGAGCAGGAAAACTTGACGTTTCGGGCCTAGACCCTTCATCAGAAATGTGGGCGGGGAAGAGGGTTCTGAAATAAATAGGGAGAGAGGGGGAGGCGGATAGAGGATGGATAGAGGAGAGGATAGGTGGAGAGGAGGCAGACAAGTCGAAGAGGCGGGGATGGAGCCAGTAAAGGTGAGTGCAATGCAATGCCATAGTGATGCCACCCGAAGGCTGCAGGAACTGCAGGCTGCAGGCTGAGGATGGATAGAGGAGAGGATAGGTGGAGAGGAGGAGATTATGAGAGAGTTGCAGTGGGAGAGCATCTGCAGTACCTTTTATCTCTGATACAATTTTAACCCCACTGCGAAGCCTCTTCTAAGGATGCCTACCCTGAAGAAGTTACCCTCCTCCCTCCGGACAAACTTCAGGGAATCTCTCTCCCACTGCAACTCTCTCATAATCTCCTCCTCTCCACCTATCCTCTCCTCTATCCATCCTCTGTTCCGCCTCCCCCCTCTCCCTATTTATTTCAGAACCCTCTTCCCCTCCCCCATTTCTGATGAAGGGTCTAGGCCCGAAACGTCAAGCTTTCCTGCTCCTATGATGCTGCTTGGCCTGCTGTGTTCATCCAGCCCCACACCTTGTTACAACAGTCATCGGTTCAGGTCTCACTCCAGGCACGTGAGTTTCAAATTAGAAAATAATTTGCACATTTTACGCACTTTAAAGTGACAGATACTTTAAAGTGTGGTCACTGTTCCGAAGTAAGAAAAGTTGCAGCCAGTTCACACACAAGCAGCTCCCATAAACAGGTACACTGCTGTGGACCTATGGGTGGCCTGGTGGTTCAGTGGTTCGTGCTGCTGCCGCAAAGCACCAGGAACCCGAGTTTGATTCCACCCTCAGGCAACTGTCTGTGTGGAGTTTGCATGTTCCCCTTGTGTCTGCGTGGGTTTCGTCCAGGTGCTCCTGTTTGCTCCCACAGTCACAAAGATGCGCAGGCTAGGTGGATTGGCCATGCTAAATTTGCCCATAGTATCCAGAGATGTGCAAGCTTGGTGGGTTAGCCCTGAGGAATGCAGGGTTACAGTGATAGGGTTAGGGGGTGGGTCTGGGTGGGATGCTCTTTGGAGGGTCGGTGTGGACTCAATGGGCTGAATGGCCTGCTTCCACACTGTAGGGATTCTACAATTAGCTCTAGGTAATATAGCCCGTGCAGTCATGATGGGCTGAATGGCCTCCTTCTGAAATGTAGTAATTCTGTGACTCATTTAAAAATCAATCCCATTGCTGTGGGCCTGGAGTCATGTGTAGGCCAGAGCTCATAAGGACAGCAGATTTCCCTCCCTAAAGGACACTAGAGAACCAGAACTTTGTTTTTAGGAGAAACTGCAGATTTAGTAGTTGCACTACTATGATATTGTGTTTTATTTATGGACCAGATGGACAACACCCCAGAGTTCTGAAAGAGATGGCTGAGGACATTGTAGAGGCATTGGTGGTGATATTTCAGGAATCACCGGAGTCAGGGAGGGTCCCAGAGGACTGGAAAATGGCTAATGTAACTCCCCTGTTTGAGAAGGGAGGGAGATAGCAGGCAGGAAACTATAGGCCATTTAGCCTGACCTCTGTCATTATAAGATTTTAGAGTCCATTATTAAGGATGAGATTGCGGGCTACTTGGAAGTGCACGGTAAAATAGGGCAGGGTCAGCATGGCTTCCTCAAAGGGAGGTCATGCCTGACAAATCTGTTAGAATTCTTTGAGGAGGTAACGAACAAATTAGGCAAAGGAGAGCCAGTTGACGTGATTGGATTTCCACAAGGCCTTTGACAATGCTATCCACAGGCAGCTGCTCAATAAGAGTCCAAAGTGTTAGGGACAACGTATTGGCTGACTGGAAGACAGCAGCGAGCAGGATAAAGGGATCTTTTTCAGGATGGCACCCGGTGACTACTGGAGTTCCACAGGGTCAGTGTTGGGACCACAACTATTCATAATATACATTAATGATCTGGACAAAATTTGTTGCTAAATTTGCAGATGATACAAAGATAGATGGAAGGATATGTGGTTTTGAGGAAATGGGAAGGCTGCAGAAGGGCTTGGAATGCTAGAAGAATGGACAAAGAAGTGGCAGATGGAATACAATGTGGGAAAGTATGAGGTTATGCACTTTGGTAGGAAGAAGATAAAGTTCCATGGTATTACAGGTAATGTATTGGCATGGATAGAGGATTGGTTAACCAACAGAAAGCAAAGAGTAGGGGTAAATGGGTGTTTTTCTGGTTGGCGGTCAGTGGCTAGTGGTGTGCCTCAGGGATCAGTGTTGGGACCGCAATTGTTTACAATTCACATACATGATTTGGAGTTGGGGACTAAGTATGGTGTGTCAAAATTTGCAGATGACACTAAGGTGAGTGGTAGAACAAAGTGTGCAGAAGACACTGAAAGTCTGCAGAGGGATATAGATAGTCTAAGTGAGTGGGCAAAGGTCTGGCAGATGGAGTACAATGTTGATAAGTGTGAGGTCATCCATTTTGGTAGGAATAACAGCAAAATGGACTATGTTTTAAATGGTAAAAAATTGCAGCACGCTGCTGTGCAGAGGGACTTGGGTGTCCTTGTGCATGAGTCGCTAAAAGTAGGAGTAAGGTGCAGCAGGTAATTAAAAAGGCAAATGGAATTTTGTCTGCCATTGCTAGAGGGATGGAGTTTAAAAACAGGGAGGCTATGCTGCAGCTGTATAGAGTCCTGGTGAGGCCACACCTGGAGTACTGTGTGCAGTTTTGGTCTCCTTACTTGAGAAGAGATATACTAGCACTGGAGGGGGTGCAGAGAAGAATCACTTGGTTGATTCCAGAGTTGAGAGGGTTGGATTATGAGGAGAGGCTGAGCAGACTGGGATTATACTCATTGGAATTCAGACGAATGAGGGGAGATCTTATAGAAACATATAAGATCATGAAGGGAATAGATAAGGTGGAGGCAGGGAGGTTGTATCCGCTAGCAGGTGAAACTAGGACTAGAGGGCATTGCCTCAAAATAAAGGGAAGCAGATGTAGGACTGAGGTCAGGAGGAACTTCTTCACCCAAAGGGTTGTGAATCTGTGGAATTCCCTGCCCAGTGAAGCAGTTGAAGCTACCTCACTGAATGTTTTTAAGGCAAGGCTAGATAAATTTTTGATCAGTGAAGGAATTAAGGGTTATGGTGAGTGGGCGAGTAAGTGGAGCTGAGTCTCAAAAAGATCAGCCATGATCTTATTAAGTGGCGGGGCAGGCTCGAGGGGCCAGATGGCCTATTCCTGCTCCTAGTTCTCATGTTCTTATGTTCTTAAGAATAGAGGTGGAGACTATTTTCTAAATGGGGAAAGGCTTGAGAAATCTGAAGCACAAAGGGACTTGTAAATGAAATTTCAGCATTCATTTCAACAGGCTAGAGCACAAGAGCAAAGATGTACTGCTACGGCTGTGTAAAGCCTGGTCAGACTGCATTTGGAATAATAAGAGCAGTTTTGGCCTCCGTATCTAAGGAAGGATGTGTTGGTGTTGGAGAGGGTCTTAAGGAGGTTTACGAGAATGAACCTGGGGATGAAGGGCTTGTCATATGAGGAGCAGTTGAGGACTGTGGATCTGTTCTTGATAGAGTTTAGAAGAATGAGGGGGGATGTCATTGAATCTTACAGGACACCGAGAGGCCTAGATAGAGTGGATGAGGAGATGTTTCCGCTAGTACGAGAGACTTGGAACCAAGGACTCAGCCTCAGAATGAAGGGACAATCCTTTAGAACTGAGGTGAGGAGGAATTTCTTCAGCCAGAGGGTAGTTAATCTGCGGAACTCACTGCCACAGATGGCTATGGAGGCCAAATCACTGAATGCATTTAAGACAGAGATAGATAGGTTCTGGATTAGTGAGGGGATCAAGGGTTATCGGGAGAAGGCTAGAGAATGGGGTTGCGAAACATATCAGCCATGTGAGAATGGTGGAGCAGATTCAATGGGCCCGAAGGCCTAATTCTGCTTCTATATTGTATGGAGTTATGGTCATTAGTCTAAGCCTCTGAATTATTAGCGTAGTAACCTAAACACTCTACTACAGTGCCCATTTTCTCTAAAGAGTTTATAAGTATGTGGTATCTGTGGTTTGGGTCTAGGGGAAGTTTGGAATGTGGAAATTCAAGTGAGGATCAGGTTCTTAAAGCAAGTGAGGATAGACGATGGCCTAGTGGTGTTATTGCTAGATTATCAATCCTGAGGCTGGAAATAAGAGTCTAAGGCTGCTGATTGCACAGAAATCCATCTGTTTTACTAATGTTCCTTTGGGGAAGGAAACTGTTGCCCATACCTGGTCTGGCCTACATGTGAGTTAGAGACCCACAACAATATACTTGATTCTTAACTGCCGTCTGGACAATCAGGGATGGGCAATAAATGCATGTCTAGCCAGTGACGTCCACAATGCATGAATTCATTTTGAGATAAACTCTTGAAGAATGGAAGCAACTGTAAAGAACGTGAACCTCATTGAAAACAGAGGTGTGTTGCTGATGTTTTCTTGCCTTACCCTCATCAGAAGTTCAGCAATGACGAATTTCAGATGTTCACAATTTGATGTGGGACAAAGATAACAATCTGTCCCTCGATGTCAGCAAAATCAAAGTGTTGATCATCGACTTCAGGAAGCAAGGTGGAGGGCACGCCCCTACCTACATCAATGAAACTGAAGTGGAGATGGTCGAGAACATCGAGTTCCTCGGAGGGACGATCACCCACAATCTGTCAAGAAGGCACAACAAAGCCTTTTCTCCTTCAGGAGGCTAAGGAAATTCAGTATGTCCATAAGGACTCTCGCCATGATGCACCATGGAAAGCATTCTATCTACAAGTATCATGGCTTGGTACAGCAATTACTCTGCCTGGGACAGTAGGAAACAATAGGGAGTTGTGAGCACAGCCCAGACCATCACGCAAGCCAACCTCCCATCCACTGACTCCATCTACGCCTCTTGCTGCCTTGGGGAGAAGCCAACATCATTAGAGACCCCTCCCACCCTAGTTACAATTTCTTCCAACATCTTCCATCAGGCAGAAGATACAGAAGCTTAAACACATGTGCCAACAAGTTCAAAGACAGCTTCTTCCCTGCTGGTGTTAGACTGCTGAATGGACCTCTCAAATTTCAAATCTTGATCCTGCTGTTTGTGCACCTTCTTTGCCGCCGTAACTCTGTATTCCTCGCTCTGTTCAATCACCCTACGATCTTTGTTTACTATGATCTGCCTGTACTGCATGCAGAACAAAACTTTTCACTGTACCTAGGTGCATGTGACAATAGTAAACCAAATCAAATCAAAAATCGAAATTTAGACGACTGAAGAAAACGTTGCTGATTGGTTGGCATGTTGCTATGATCTGTTGAAGTTCGGAATTCTTACATTAGCCCTGATGGTATTATCTGTCCACATTTAGCCTGATTCAAGTTCCATTCTACCAAGAATAATTTCAATATAAGGTAGTGGAACCCAGGAATGGATTTGGAGGCTCAATGCAAATTAGGGACTTCTGAGGTCTTGCAAACTACACGGACTTTGTGCTTCCCTGTGTTGGGAGTGCAGCTCCTGCCTATGCAGCAATGCTGTCATTTGATCTGGTGAAATATGGTCCTTCCTTTGTAAAACATAGATAATTAACTCCAGCAGGAGTAAGAAGCACAGACGTCAAGAAAAATAGGCAGGAATAAATGGGAATATGAAGTGCGATTGTGACAAGATTTCATTGAACTGCTGATGATTGCAATAACTTGTTTATTTTTTGTTAAGGAGAGATCATTATCATTGTTCCCTTGGTTTATTTGCAATCCAGTCTTCTTCTTGTGATAAAGTTGCTGAAATATGTCCTGGGTGATTTGTAAACTGTTAGTATTTTCGCCAGGTTTTGTAGAGACAATTTGGCCCCTCAAGCCTGCTCTGTCATTCAATAAGATTGTAACTAATTCAATTCAATTCCACTTTCTCACCTACCCACAATAAATACCTATGTCTAAATCCTCATGATTTTGTACCTGGCCAAAATTGCTAGCAAGTATTTCTAACAATTTAATAGGCTTTTTACATCACAAGCTGACCATGACTTCTCAATTCAGCTTCCTTCCTACATCCCTCGGCCCTTTAAAAAGAACTATCTTTGTGGGAGAGAGGGCGAGACTGAGGACAGTCATCAGGACCTAAAAGGAGAGGAGAGGTCCTGGATATTGGGAAGTTTGCAGAAATCGGGACATCCGGACCTGCTGGAGACACCTCTGCACTGGCAGCGGATAAAGAGAAGGAAAGGCTCACTTTCCAGGAACAGGGAAAGCCGGGAATTTTAACCTGAGACTATTCACCAGTGACACTGAATGCAACCGAACACCAAAAGTGACAACACATAAAAACTGTAAGTACATTGGTTCATGTGATTTTATGGTAAGTTTATATTAATTCTAAGGGTAAATAAAAAGCCTTCACAGTTACATGATGGCAGGTCTGCTGAGCCAAGTGGAGTGTATATCCTATATAACCTCATTGGCATGTAATGTGTCCCAGCCAAACGCATCTGCAGGAACAGGATTGCTGAGATCAGGAGCAAGATCACTGAGATCAGGGGCAGGATTACTGATATCGGGAACAGATTCACCAAGTAAAAAATGAAAGAACTGTGGATGCTGTAAATCAGGAACAAAAACAAAGTTGCTGGAAAAGCTCAGCAGGTCTGGCAGCATCTGTGAAGGAGAAAACAGAGTTACCATTTTGGGTCCAGTGACCTTTTCTCATAAGCATGAGTTAAATGGAGTCAGCAGACTAGGAAATCACCAGAATATATCCCTGCATGTGGCTGGACCGAAATCTCCAGGAGTGATTTGGAATAGGTTTTATTTGTGGCCGTGACTTCTCTCAGTGAATCCGACAGCCTATCTGTCAGTCTCAGGACAGTCAGAGATACAGGCAAAACATGGAAGAGTTTGTTTCACCTGCATCAAAGCAAGTCACCTCCTATTTTCTCCCTGCACTTTGCTAGTTGTCGGTGGATAATAATATGCTGGAATTTATTGGCGTCCATCACACTTTAATATGGATGTGTTTCTGTCCTTACTCCTCAAGCAGGAACTCACCTCTCCAGCTCTCTATGTAAAATACTTGTCTCTAATGTGAATCCTTCTTTATCTCTTTGCTCATTTCGAGTGACATAACTACTTTGTTTTGTTTTTCATCCATGAGACGTGGCCACTGCAGATAAAGCAAACATTTCCTACTTTATGTCGAGAAAAGCATCGCCTCACTGATCAGTTCATCCTGTACACTGAGTCCATCACAGCCAAAATCTCGGCTCCTGAACTTCTTTTATTCTTTCAGGAGATGTGGGCTTCTCTGTTTGAGCCAGCATCCACTGTCAACCCCTAACTGTTTTGAAGAAGGTGGTGTCGAGCTACCTTCTTGAATTATTGTTGTCTTTGAGGTACCTGTCCAGTTTGGGAGAGATGACCATATTTACAGGGATACAGGCTGAATGCGAGCAAATGGGACTAAGTCAGATTGGGATGTCTGGTTGGTGCGGACGAGTTAGTTTGAAGGGTCTGTTCCCGCGTTGCATAACTGTACGACTCTATGGCTAGGATTTTGACCCAGGGCGGATGAAACATTAGTGATGTATTCCCGAGTCAGGATGAACTTGAAGAAGGCCATTCAGCCCATTAAGCCTCCACTGGCTCTCTTACAGTAGTCAGTCCCATTCACCCACACTTTCCCCATGTGCCTACAATATCTTTTTCCTTCAAGTGCTTTTTCCTCTTGACGGCTACAATTGAATGTATTTCCACCCCATCAATTCCAAAACCAAAGACTTAATGCATTTCTTCTTCCTCATTTCTCTTCAGATACCTTGGCTAATTCACTTATCCCATTGGAAACTCTTCCCTTTTATGTGGTGCTGTTCTGGCTGGTGCAGATCATGACTTTAGAAAGTGTTATTAAAATGCAAGGCAACTCTTCTGTCTTTCAGGCTGTCCTCCACAAATTACAATTCTCCATGGCTTTATATACTTAGATCCATTAGCAGTTAGATCCATTTAGAACCTTAGATCCATTAGCTTGTTTGCCCTGAGGTAGGCAGGGCCAGCTGTTTTGTTACTGTATGCCAGCCTTTCTGATTTCCTTCCTGCTTTCTGAACATACATCAATAGACCAGGCCTTGTCACAGCCAACGAAAGCCAAAAATTGTGGATACAGAGAGAAAAATGACCCAGTTGTCCTCTCGTCTAACTCTCTCCCACAAAGGCCTTGTGGAAACTCAGTCACTGAGGAGGTTTAATGTAGAAATTGATGGATTTCCGATTACTAGTTATATACAAGGTCATGACAATAGAGTGAGTAAAATGCATTTGATCAGCCTTGATTGTATTAAATGGCAGGACAGCCTTGATGGGATGAATGGCCTTCTCCAGGTCCTTTTCTTAATTAATTCACAGGATAGAGGCGTTGCTGACCAGGCCAGCATTTACTGCCTCCCTAATTGCCCGGAGGGCAGTTAAGAGTTAATCATATTGCTGTGGGTCTGGAATCACATGTAGGCCAAACCAAGTAAGGATGGCAAATGAAGGACATTAACAAAGAACAAAGAACAATGCAGCACAGGCCCTTTGGCACACCAAACCTGCACAGACACAAGAAGCCCGTTTAAGCTAAAAAAAACTTTTGACTCCAAATGATCCATATTCCACTGTTGCCTGCCTATTCATATATCTGGCATGATGTCTCTTAAACGTTGCTATTGTATCCATCTCCATCACCACATCTGGCAGCACATTCCAGGCACTTACAACTCTCTGTAAATAACTTACCTCTCACATCTCCTTTAAACTTATTCCCTTTTACCTTAAACCTTTGTCCTTTAGTAATTGACGTAGCCACTCTGGAAAAAAGAACCCAAATATCCATTCTTCTCATAATTTTATAAACTTTGATCTGGTCACCCCCGTCAGCCTCTGACATTCGAAAAAAGTTAGTGAACCAGATGGGTTAGACCTGGTGCAGGCACAATGAGCCAAATAGCCTTCTTCCACACCCCTAATAATTCTGCAGTCCTGTGATCGTGTGACCACATTATTTGGAGGTTCTGCCACACGACATTGCACACTTTGAGACACACCATACTTTCCCATTCTTCCTTTTCATTACCACCTCCATTGAAGAAACTCAACTGATTATTATCTTCACTGAGCCTTTTATAATTGATGGTGCCTCTTTTTACAGTTAAACATCGCTTCTTGGCTGGCGATTCTGAACGTGAGACCTTGGGAATCAATTGAAATGTGATAAAGACCTTCTAACTTCATAGTCCCTTTGAAGAGATCTCGAACTTGAGTGTTAAACTTACTTTTGTGTGTCTTAATTAAATCCCCATCGTCACATTCTGTACGCATTAAATGAATCCAGCACTGAGAATGAGTAATATTCCTGGACTCTTCTTGAAACACCATGCTTTACTTCCTCTTGTTTTGTCACACCAGCTCTTCCACAAGAACTGCTATTCTGCTGATCATCAGCAGTGTCTTGTCAAGTACCCTTCTCCACTGTTATATTGTCAAACACTTAACAGGTCGATGTTATCATGCACAACATTGATGGTAACACCACAGTCTATCTGCAAGCCGACTTCAGCATTTTTCAGGAGCATGTTCTAAGTCAGGTTTATATGTTGGTTTGCAGAAACGGACTGTTTGGTTTTTATACTCCTGTTTCATTATGTGAAGTCTTGGTCCCCATATCTAAGGAAATGTATACTAGCATTGACGCAATCCAGAGAAGGCTCACTAGACTACTACACAGTTCTGGAGGGACTGTCTTATGAGGAGAAGTTGAGAGGTTGGGCCTGTACACATTGAAGTTTAAAGAACGAGGAGACTTTACTGATACATACAAGATCCTGAGAGGATTTGACAGGGAAAGATGGTTTCCCTTTGTGGGATTGTCCAGGACCAGAGAGCATAATCTCAGAATAAGGGGTCACCCATTTAAAACAGAGATGAGGAGGAATTTCTTTGGTCAGCGGGTAGAGAATCTGTAATTCTTTCCCACAGAGGTCTTTCGAGTCTAGGTCATTAAGTCTATTCAAGGCTGAGACAGACAGATTTTTCAACTTGTTACCACATAGCCTGCCATTACATACCCTCTGTTGTTAGTCACTAACAGTCTCCGTTGACAACTACTCACCCTCCCAGCCTGATCGTTAGCAACTCCTTTGTCTGTCCAACTGTCTTTCTCTCTCTTTGAGACCAACGTCCCTATTTTCTGCATATAAACTGACATTTTCCCAGCCACCACCAGTTCTGAGGAAGGGTCATTGGACCCGAAACGTTAACTCTGTTTTTCCCTTCACAGATGCTGCCAGACCTTCTGAGCGTCTCCAGTAAATTTGATTTTCTGGTAAGTTTTTAAACTGTAAGGGTTATGAGAATAATGGCAGGAAAGTGGAGTTGAGCATGGTCTGATCAGCCATGATCTTGTTGAATAGCAGAGTGGACTCGATGGGCTGAATGGTCTAATTCTACTCCTATGTCTTAAAGTCTTATGGTCTCATGTAACTCTATTCTTTTCACAATTATGTATTTTTCTGTAATCCATCCTTTCACTTCAGCTAGCTGTAAATTCCACTGTCTTGTCAGTGAGACCACACCACCCGTAGGACCACAGAGATAACAAGGTGTGGAGCTGCTTCCTGCTCCTATGATGCTGCTTGGCCTGCTGTGTTCATCCAGCTCTACACCTTGTTATCTCGGATTGTCCAGCGTCTGCAGTTCCTACTATCTCTGAACCCATAGGACCACACTTGGTGTGCTGTGTACGAAGGGGAGGCTATGAGGGTTGGTTAACTCAGTTGGCTGAGCAGCTGGTTAGCGAGATCAGCAGTGTGGATTCAATCCTGGCACTGACTGAAGTTACCATGAAGGACCCTCAGGTTAAGCCACCACCAGTCATGTCTCTCTAATGAGAGAGTAGCCCTATGGTCTAGTAATGCTTTGGTGAATTCACCTGTGTGCAGTTTTAATTGTCTTATTTAAGGGGGGGATGTATTTACATTGAAGGCTGCTCAGAGGAGGTCCACAGGATTGGGTCCTCATTTAAGGTCTCATGAGGAAATGTTGAATAGTTTGGGCCTGTATCAATCAGACTTAAGAGGCTGATTTTTTTGAAACATATACGATTCTGAGGGAGTTTGATGGGTTATTTGACTGGGTAGGTACTGGGAAGATATCTTACCTATTGGGGAAAGCTAGAAATTGAGGGCATAGTTGGAGTGTCAGTACCTGAGAGTTTTAGGAGCTTCTGTTCTTCCGTAGAGTCGTAGAGTCATACAGCATGAAAACAAACCCCTTGGTCCAACCAGTCCAGCTCAACCATGCTCCCAAACTAAACTAGCTTCACCTGCCTGCATTTGGTCCATATCCCTCCAAATCTTTCCTATTCATGTGCTTATCCAAATGTCTTTTAAATATTGTAACTGTACCTGCGTCCACTTCCTTTGGTAGTTCATTCCACACATCAAACAACTCTCTGTGTAAAAATGTTGCCCCTTATGTCTTTTTTAAATCTTACTCCTCTCACCTTAAAAATATACCCGTGAGTTTCAAACTCCCCCACCCGAGGGAAAATACCTTTGCTATTTACCTTTTCTATATTAGCTATGACCCGCACAGTATCATAAACCTCTATAAGGTCACCCCTCAACTTCCTATCCTCCAGTGAAAAAAGTCCCAGCCTATCCAGTCTATTTTTATATCTCAAACCCTCCATTCCTGGCAACATCCTGGTGAATCTTTTCTACACCCTTTCCGGTTTAATAACATCGTTCCTATAGCAGGGTGACCAGAACTGCACACAGTGCCCCAGAAGAGGCCATACCAACGTCCTGTACAACCTCAACAAAGGAAAAGAAAAGGTTTCTTGTTCAGGCTTTGAATGAGACAAAGGATGGAATAGAGAACATAGAACATAACAGTGCAGTACAGGCCCTTCGGCTCTCGATGTTGCACCGACCTGTGAAACCAATCTGAAGCCCATCTAACCTACACTATTCCATTATCATCCATATGTTTATCCAATGACCATTTAAATGCCCTTAAAGTTGGCGAGTCTACTACTGCTGCAGGCAAGGCATTCCACGCCTTTACTACTCTCTGAGTAAAGAACCTACCTCTGACATCTGTCCTATATCTATCACCCCTCAATTTAAAGCTATGTCCCCTCATGCTAGCCATCACCATCCAAGGAAAAAGGCTCTCACTGTCCACCCTATCTAATCCTCTGATCATCTTGTATGTCTCTATTAAGTCACCTCTTAACCTTCTTCCCTCTAACGAAAACAGCCTCAAGTCCCTCAGCCTTTCCTCATAAGACCTTCCCTCCATACCAGGCAACATCCTGGTAAATCTCCTCTGCACCCTTTCCAATGCTTCCACATCCTTCCTATAATGCGATGACCAGAACCGTACGCAATACTCCAAGTGCAGCCGCACCAGAGTTTTGTACAGCTGCAATATGACCTCATGGCTCCGAAACTCAATCCCTCTACCAATAAAACCTAACACACCATACACCTTCTTAACAACCCTATCAACCTGGGTGACAACTTTCAGGGATCTATGCACATGGACACCGAGATCTCTCTGCTCGTCCACACTACCAAGAATCTTACCATTAACCCAGTACTCTGTATTCCTGTTACTCCTTCCAAAGTGAATCACCTCACACTTTTCCACATTAAACTCCATTTGCCACCTCTCAGCCCAGCTCTGCAGCTTATCTATGTCCCTCTGTAACCTGCAACATCCTTCCGCACTATCCACAACTCCACCGACTTTAGTGTCATCCGCAAATTTACTAATCATCCTTCTACGCCCTCATCCAGGTCATTTATAAAAATGACAAACAGCAGTGACCCCAAAACAGATCCTTGCAGTACACCACTGAACTCCAGGATGAACATCTCCCATCAACCATTACCGTCTGTCTTCTTACAGCTAGCCAATTTCTGATCCAAACCACTAAATCACCCTCAATCCCATGCCTCCATATTTTCTGCAATAGCCTACCGTGGGGAACCTTATCAAACGCTTTACTGAAATCCATATTCACCACATCAACCGCTTTACCCTCATCCACCTGTTTGGTCACCTTCTCAAAGAACTCAATAAGGTTTCTGAGGCACAATCTACCCTTCACAAAACACTGTTGAATTTCCCTAATCAAATTATTCTTTTCTAGATGATTATAAATCCTTTCTCTTATAATTCTTTCCAACAGTTTACCCACAACTGAAGTAAGGCTCACTGATCTATAATTACCAGGGTTGTCTCTACTCCCCTTCTTGAACGAGGGGACAACATTTGCTATCTCCAGTCTTCTGGAACTATTCCTGTAGACAATGACGACATAAAGATCAAAGCCAAAGGCTCTGCAATCTCCTCCCTAGCTTCCCAGAGAATCCTAGGATAAATCCCATCTGGCCCAGGGGACTTATCTATTTTCACACTTTCCAGAATTGCTAACATGTCCTCCTTATGAACCTCAATCCTGTCTAGCCTAATAGCCTGTATCTCAGTATTCTCCTCCACAACATTGTCCTTTTCCTTTGTGAATACTGATGGAAAATATTCATTTAGCGCCTCTCCTATCTCTTCGGACTCCACGCACAACTTCCCACTACTGTCCTTGACTGGCCCTAATCTTACTCTAGTCATTCTTTTATTCCTGACATACCTATAGAAAGGTATGTAGAAAGGTATGGCTTTAGGGTTTTCCTTGATCCTACCTGCCAAAGACATGTCATGTCCCCTCCTGGCTCTTCTTAGCTCTCTCTTTAGGTCCTTCCTGGCTAACTTGTAACTCTCAAGCGCCCTAACTGAAGCTTCATGCCTCATCTTTACATAAGCCTCCTTCTTCCTCTTGACAAGAGATTCAACTTCTTTAGTAAACCACGGTTCCCTTGCTCGAACACTTCCTCCCTGTCTGACAGGTACATTCTTATCAAGGACACGCAGTCGCTGTTCCTTGAACAAGCTCCACATTTCAATTGTGCCCAGCCCCTGCAGTTTCCTTCCCCATCCCATGCATCCTAAGTCTTGCCTAATCGCCTCATAATTGCCTTTCCCCCAGCTATAACTCTTGCCCTGCAGTATATACCTGTCCCTTTCCATCGCTAAAGTAAACGTAACAGAATTGTGGTCTCTATCACCAAAGTGCTCACCTCCCTCCAAATCTAACACCTGACCTGGTTCATTACCCAGTACCAAATCCAATGTGGCATCGCCTCTTGTTGGCCTATCTGCATACTGTGTCAGGAAACCCTCCTGCGCACATTGGACAAAACTGACCCATCTAAAGTACTCGAACTATAGCATTTCCAGTCAATATTTGGAAAGTTAAAGTCCCCCATAACAACTACCCTGTTACTTTCACTCCTATCCAGAATCATCGTTGTAATCCCTTCCTCTACATTTCTGAAACTTTTCGGAGGCCGATAGAAAACTCCCAACAGGGCTCCCCTAACTGCATCCCAAAACCAGCCCAGCTCGTCTCCGCCTCCCTAACCTGTTCTTCCTCTCACCTATCCCCTCCTCCCACCTCAAGCCCCACCCCCATCTCCTATCTACTAACCTCATCCCGCCCCCTTGACCTGTCTGTCCTCCATGGGCTGACCTATCTCCTCCCTACCCCCCCCACCTACACTCACCTTTACTGACTCCATCCCCGCCTCTTTGACTTGTCTGTCTCCTCTCCACCTATCCTCTCCTCTATCCATCTTCTATCTGCCTCCCCCCTCTCCCTATTTATTTCAGAACCCTCTTCCCCTCCCCCATTTCTGAGGAAGGGTCTAGGCCCGAAACGTCAAGCTTTCCTACTCCTATGATGCTGCTTGGCCTGCTGCGTTCATCCAGCCCCACACCTTGTTATCAGGGTGACCTCTCCTTTCCTGTTTCTAACCTCAGCCCATATTACCGCAGTAGACGAGTCCTCATCAAACGTCCTTTCTGCCACCGTAATACTGTCCTTGACTAACAATGCCACACCTCCCCCTCTTTTACCACCTTCCCTGATCTTACTGAAACATCTAAACCCCGGAACCTGCAACAACCATTCCTATCCCTATTTTATCCATGTCTCCGAAATGGCCACAACATCAAAGTCCCAGGTACCAACCCATGCTGCAAGTTCACCCACCTTATTTCGGATGCTCCTGGCGTTGAAGTAGATACACTTCAAACCACCTTCGTGCCTGCCAGTACAGTCCTGCGACCTTGAAACCTTATTCATGTCCTCACTACTCTCAACCTCCTGTACACTGGAGCTACAACTCAGGTTCCCATGCCCCTGCTGAATTAGTTTAAACCCTCCCGAAGAGCATTAGCAAATTTCCCCCTCAGGATATTGGTACCCCTCAGGTTCAGGTGTAGACCATCCAGTTTGTAGAGGTCCCAACTACCCCAGAATGAGCCCCAATTATCCAGGTATCTGAATCCCTCCCTCCTGCACCATCCCTGTAGCCACGTGTTCAACTGCTCTCTCTCCCTATTCCTTGCCTCGCTAGCACGTGGCACGGGTAACAAACCAGAGATAACAACTCTGTTTGTTCTAGCTCTAAGCTTCCACCCTAGCTCCTTGAATTTCTGCCTTACATCCCCATCCCTTTTCACCTTATCTATATTATCTATGACCCGCACAATTTTATAAACCTCTATAAAGTCACCCCTCAACTTCCTATCCTCCAGTGAAAAAAGTTATGGAATGTTACAGCTTTGAGACAGCATGAGGTGCTGCTGATAGGACCATGCAAAAAGGAGTAGACCATTCAGCCCATCAAGACTGCTCCACTATTTAATACAATCAGAGCTGATTGAATCCTGATGATTTTTACCCACACAGTCCCCATAACCCTTTACACCATTGATAGCCAAACACTCATGAACCTCTACTTTGGATGTTTTTTTTTCTTTATTCATTCATGGGATGAGGATGTCACTGGCCAGGCAGCATTTATTGCCCATCTCTAATTGCCCAGAGGGCAGTTAAGAGTCAACCACATTGCTGTGGGTCTGGAGTCACATGGAGGCCAAACCAGGTAAGCATGCCAGCTTCCTTTCCTAAAGGGAATTAGTGAGCCAGATGGGTTTTTCAGACAGTCATCAGTAGATTCTTAATTCCAGATATTTATGGATTTCAAATTACACCAGCTGGTGTGGTAGGATTTGAGCCCAGATTCCCAGAATGTTATCTGACTTTCTGGATTAATAGTCCAACAACAACACCACTAGGCCATCGCCTCCTCAAAGACTGAGCTACCACAGCACTTGGGGTAGAGAATTCCAAAAACACACCTCCCTCTGAGTAAAAATATTCCTCCTCATTTCAGCCTTAAATGGCAAGATGGAGAGAGTGGTCGAGAGTGTATGTGGTGACCCAATGGAGCTGCGTGGATCTCCAGGTGCAGTGAACCAAGGAGCATTAGAGGTCACAGAGATACCTCTCATCCTGGCTGGATTTGAAACTTGAATAAGTGGAATCGCGGATGGAGTAATTTGGAGCTGGAGACAATCACTGAGGACAGAGAAGGCAACTTTTGGCAAACATTGTATCAAACTCTGGAGAGGGAATAGAAAGCAATGAAGCTGAACAAGCTGAAAGCTTCAAACAGAAATCCCATTGGAGAGTAAAGTCGAACTTCTACGAGGTGATCAAACCAAAAAAGAAGAGGCAAGGAACTAAACACTGAAATAAAAGCAAAGCTCTGAAGGAGACTGGAAATAAAAACAGAAAGTGCTGGTGAAACTCAGCGAGTCAGGCAGCGTACCTGTGGGAGAGAGAAACACTTGTTAAAATTTCGAGCCTGGTGTGACTCTTCAGAACAATGTCATTAACTGTTTCCCTCCCCCACGATGCTGCCAGATCTGCTGAGTTCCTCCATCACTCTCTGTTTTTGTGACATTTTCTCACACGGCCTGTTTCAGCTTTCAAAATCTTCAATCTTCTCCGCTATATCTGTTATACATGCTATAGAATCAACCACTACTTAAGGTAGAGTTCTGCCATCATTCCTCCTTTCATTGCTGGGCCTGTTTGGGTAACACTGGTGGAAGACAAACCACTTGTGAGTTGCAACAAGGTGGGGGGGGGTGCCCTTGGTTTAACAGGGTGCAGTTTGTTGTATGATCGCAATGGGTACATGTTGCATTAGCTACGTCCACATAAATAGAAAGCATTGAAGCTGAAAAGCTGAAAGCTTCAAACAGAAAGCCCATCGGAGAATAAGGTAGAACTTTCTACAAATGAAAGCTACTAGGAGACAAGTGCTCCTGTGGTAGTGCAGTAGTGTCCCTGCCTCTGATGCAGGAGACCTGTGTTCAAGTCCCACCTACTCCAGAGGCTTGTAATAGCATCCCTGAACAGGTTGATTCAAAAATTTCTATCAAAAGACAGGGACAACACAACTGACCATATTGGGATCCCAAACTCAATTTATCACTCAAGACCATATGATAGCAGATTGGGTGGTGCCTAATGTATTCACCAACTTTAACCCCATTACCTTAAACTCCAAGAACAATCCCTCTTTTCAACTGTGATGATGTTATTGAGAGCAGTCATAATCTGCAAAGCAATATCTGTTTTCACTGTAGTGTGCCTTAAAGGAACAGGTACAGTTCTTACCAAGCTGCATGTTGTGTTATTAAAATTCATTCATGGGATTCAGGCATCATTGACTGGGCCAGCATTTATTGCCCATTCGTAATTGCATGCCTTGCTCAGTCTACATCTGTAGCCCCGACCAGCTAACGACGACAGATTTCCTTCTCAAAAGGAACCAAAGTCCTTTCTCCCTCAACAATTGACAGAAGCTACCTGACTGGTGTAAAATGAGCTTCTTTTGCTCTTGATTTTCATTGAACTGAAATAATGTCACCCAGCATGGCAGAGACTTGAACCCTTGTCCCAAGGACATTAGCCTAAGATTCTTCATCACTAGCCCAGTGATATTACCCAATCCCACACCCTCACCTGGGTTGGGTTGGGCTATGACTTAAAACACATGAGCATTGCTGCACTCCATCTCAGTGACATAACCTACTACAGGAGGAAGAGTTTTTTGCAAAAGTTATTTATTTCAGTGGACACTTACACAAAATAAATAGGCTGGTGGGGGAAGGGGTTGGGGGAGCAGGGGGATTGAATAGTTAATCAGTAAGCATCTGTTGTCCCTGGTTATACATGTCTGTTGCTGTAGAAACAGGAAATGTTTAAGATTCATTGCGGAGACAGATTTTGCTAAGGAAAAAAGCAACCCTCCCACATGAAAAATTACAAGCTGTTAATCCGGCAGACTATTTATTCAAAAATGAGATGGAATAATTTGAAGTCTGCAATTTTATTGAGTATGAGATGTTAAAGTGAAGATTTAGAGCAGAAAACATATGAAAGAGAAAAGATAGATAAGGCTATTCAAGTTTAGGAGACTCAAACGATGAGGACATGACATGCATGTATTCACTTGAACATTTAAACAGCAACTTGTATTTATTTCATAACACATTCAATGCAGGAACATTCCTTGAGGCACTGCTACAGGATTATTATGAGTTTGACACTGGCCTTCATCAGGTGACAATGAGGTCAGGTGACTAAAGGCTTGGTCAAGGGGTGTCCAAATCTCAGGAGAAAGAGGAGATCTGATAGAAGTTTTCAAAATCACGAGGGGTCTGCATGGAATAGATAAGGAGCAACTATTCCCAAACCCAAGAGGAGAACGCGCCAGCGGAGCACCAGTTAAAGTGCTTTTGCAAAAGAAGCAAATGCGAGATGAGAACAAACTCTTACACATAGCGAGTGGTTCGGGTCTGGGCAGAGACAGGTTCCATCATGGCACTCAGAAGGGCATTGAATGATTCTTTAAATAGAAATTATGTGTAGAGTTCTGAGGAAAATGCAGGACAGCCGGTGAAGACACAATGGATTGAATGGCCTACTTTTGCTCTGTACCTGTTATATGATTTCATCTCAAAGGAGGACAGAGAGAGACAGAGAAAAGGGCAATGTGGTGTAAGGAGGGGGAGTCCAGAACCTGGGGCCTAGGCAGTTGAAGGCATAGCTGCCAATGATGGATACTCATAAGTTTCATTTTGGAGAGGTTTTGAGGTCACAGAGGGTCATAGAGGTAAAGGACATTACAGAGAGGGGGTAGGACGAACCATGGAGGCGTTTGGAAACACCAACAAGATTTCTGAAATCAGGGTAAGGCAGGTCAGTAAGCAGAGCGAGGCTGTTCAGGCTCACATCAGGAAGCAATAAAAGGCAGTTGAAATCCAAAACTCTGCACTCTTTGGACCGCTTCAACTTGCTTCTTTAGAAAAGAGCTGCTGAGGTTCAAATGAACGTTTCCGAAGTGAAAGATTAGTAGACTATTGTTAGTCAAGGTAAATCAGAGTCACAGAAACAAGTAGATAAAGGGAGTTATCACACAGGTCATATCTCATTGAGCACCACAACAAGCCATTCCTTTTAAATGTGAGCGTCACTGGTTGGGCTAGCATCTGCAATTGCCTTTAAGAAGGTGTTGGCCAACTACCTTCTTGAACAGATCTTTCAGGCTGTGGTTAGATCTGCAGTGCTGTTGCGATGGGAATTCCAGTATTTTGACCCAATCGCCTTGACGGACCAGCGATATAGTTCCAAATCAGGATGGTGAGTGTTGTTGGAGCTGCATTCATCCAGGCAAGTAGGGAGTATTTCATCATAATCCTGACTTGTGCCTTGTGGATGGTGGAGGAGGTGAGTTACCTACCACACTGTTCAGTTCAGTTTCTAATTATGGTAGCCCCCAGCATGTCGATAATGGTGGATTCAATTATGGTAGGAGTACCAAGAGGAGAAAGTTAGATTTTCTCTTGTTTAAGATGGTTAGTTTCTTGCACTTATGTGGCGCTTCTGTTGCCTGTCATCCATCATCCCAAACCTGGATATTGTCCAGATCTTGTCGCATATGAACATGGACTGCTTCAGTGTCTGAGGAGTTTCGAATGGTGCTGAATATTGTGTGATCATCGGCTAACATCCCCACTTCTGACCTTATGAAGGAGGGAAGGTCATTGATGAAGCACGGACACAACCCTGAGGAACTCCTGCAGAGATGTCCTGGAGCTGAGATGATTGATCTTCAACAAGCACAACCATCTTCCTTTGTGTCAGATATGACTCCAACCACCGGAGAGTTTGCCCCCAATACCCATTGATTCCAGTTTTGCCAGGGTTCCTTGATGCCACACTCAGTTGAATGCAGCCTTGATGTCAGGGGCTGTCACTCTCACCTCATCTCTGGAATTCAGCTCTTTTGTCCATGTCTGAACCAAGGCCGTAATGAGATCAGGAGCTGAGTGGCCCTGGCAGAACCAAACTGGGTGTCACTGAGCAGGTTATGGCTGAGCAGGTGCTGCTTGATAGCACTGTTACTGACACCTTCCATCACATTACTGATGATCGAGAGGAGACTGAAGGGGCGGTAATTGGCCGGGTTGGATTAGTTTTGCTTTTTATGTACAGGACATCCTTGGGCAATTTTCCACAGTGTTGGTGATGCCCATGCTTTGGACAACTTTAACCCAACTTTAACCGGTTTATGGTTTTAAAACTGTTCACCCAGGTGCTCTTGTCACTGAGAGATAAAGAGACATAAAATTCAGTTTGTGGTTCAATTTGATTTTGTTAACAAAATATTCCTTATTAAAAACACTGTGCCAGCATTTCCCACATTCCCACAATATTTACTTTATATCTGGCTCCACCCATCTGGGAAAGGATATTACCCGCATTGATCCAAATGTTTGAGCTGGACCATTGGAATCTCTTTCCTCTCTGAGGTAGGGTTGCCTCTCTTTAACAAAGGTTGATCTTGCAGGTCAAGGTGCATCTTCTCCTGCATCTTCCCAGGTTGTCACACAGTCTTCTGACACCAGTCTTGCTTGAGTCTTCGCTAAGATCGTTGCTTCGAGGTGTGTATTTTTATACACCTCACCACTGACCTTCCGAAATGCTCTGTGGCCTTTGGCCAATGGGCTCATGTGTGAGGTTCAAAGCATCCAATCAGGTCTCGCCACTGTTGCCATGCCAGGGATGTGTAAAGTGCACGGCCTCACACTCTGGCTGGAAGTCAAGGAAGTGCCAGAAAGGCTGACTGATACAGCTCTGATTCACAACCCTCAGGCTGGTTGTATCTGGATCCCCCCGAACCCTTGTGACCTCTTTGACCTTAATTTCCAGTGTTCTCTATAGCTGATGGGTGCTGTTTAATTTAATTTGGGCACTCTTCAGTCAGGCCCAATTTCTCCAGCTGTGGGTCAATTTACAATGTCTAATTTTTAGCCTGGGGTCAGTTGAACACTTCGTGTAGATGCCAGTGTTGTAACTGTACTGGAAGAGCTTGGAAGGGGAAGCAGCAAGTTCTGGAGCGCAAGTCTTCAGTATTATTGCCAGAATGTTGCGGGGCCTGCAGCCGTTGCATTATCCAGCGTCTCCAACCGTTTCTTGATTTCACGTGGAGCGAAGCGAATTGGCTTAAGACTGGTATCTGTAATGCTGGGGACCACTGGAGGAGGCCGAGATACAATATCAACTCGGCATTTCACGCTGAAGGTTGCTGCGAAAGCTTCAGCCTTGATGTTTGCAATGATATATTGGGCTCTTTCATCATTATTGATGGGGATATTTGTGGAACCCCCTCCACCAATTAATTGCTTAAACTAGCATCTCTATCCAAGATTGAATGAGGTAGGACTTCAGAGCTTGGATCTGATCCATTGGTTGTGGGATCACTTAGCTCTGTCCCTCGCTGCTTAGAATGATCAATGCCTGTGTTCCCATGCCTATGTGCCCCATGCCTGTATTTGCATGTCTGTGTGCCCCATGCCTGTGTGTCCCACGCCTGTGTTCCCATGCCTGTGTGCCTCATGCCTGTGTTCCCATGCCTGTGTTTGCATGTCTGTGTGCCCCATGCCTATGTGCCCCATGCCGGTGTTCCCATGCCTGTGTGCCCCATGCCTGTGTTCCTATGCCTGTGTGCCCCATGCCTGTGTGCCCATGCCTGTGTTTGCATGCCTGTGTGCAC